>PKML01071512.1:4388-99309 GCA_002933935.1 Eutrema yunnanense | reverse complement strand
GCACTGTCGTGCCTAATCAATTATCCTAAGATCTAAGTTCTAGGTGATCAATCTAGAATTAGCTTTGAGAACAACCTAAGGTGAAGAACTAATTCAGATTATGAACCCTAAATAACTAATCAACCTAACATTCAATGAAATCCCTTATGAGAATCCCCAAACCTAACAAGAGATCTACTCAGACATGAAGATTAAATCAATAGACATGTTTGAATAAATACTCTATATAAAATCAGAAAGAGAAACAAAGGTTTTGAGATCTGATCTCGGACGAAGGGAAATCAGACTTGTATCTCTCACCAAAATCTCTCTCAAACTAAAGCAAAATAAAGCATAGCCTAAACAATGGCTGTAAAATCCTATTTATAACCTAAATCACGACTTGGGGTCTTCTTGTAAATATCAAAGTCTTCTGGGCACTTTTGCAATTCTTTAAGTCTTGGGAAAAGTCGCGGCCCATGAATTCCCGATGAGTGTCGATCGATACCAGGGGGTATCGATCGATGCTTGTCGCTCAGATCGGGCTCTTAGTCATCAGACTTCAAGTTTCACTCCAGAATGCTCCATAAACTCCAATATCTCCAATAATACTCCAAATGTGCTAAGACCTGCAAAAGACTCTAAAAGACTCCAAAAAGTATAAAGACTCTATAAAAGGACTTATATCATGGCCTAAACAGGGTAAAAACCATGATATATCACTAGCCAGTCGGGATATTTCACCTCCTTGATGAATCCAACGCTTAGCAACCTGGTGACCTCGCTGTTAACAGCCTCGGTCTTGTCAGGTCCGAATTTCCGACGTTTTTGACGTACTGGTTTGTGATTTGGATCCACATTAAGCTCGTGCGAGATGATGCTTAGATCGATTCTGGGCATATCAGTTGTTGTCCATGCGAATGAGCCGGTATTTTCTTTGGGGAATGTTATAAGTTGATCCTTTTGAGCCTTGGAGAGCTCGGACCCAATTCCTACCTTCTGGTCAGGGTGAGATTCGCTGACAACAACTTTCTCGATAAAGTCTTTGCGAGGTCCGATGAAGCCTGGACCACTCTTCTTTTTGGACAGGCGATATGCAAGCTCATCCTTACGTTGTAGTTGATATATGGCGCTTTCCTTTGCTATCTGGAAGCCTGCCATGTAACACATTCTGGATTCCTTTTGACTCCCCTTAACTGTTGCGATTCCATGCTGGGTAGGGAATTTTTTACATTGATGGTAGGTGTAGGATACATCCCTCATTGAATGTATCCATGTTCTTTCCAGGATGGCATTGAATGGTGCTAGCCTATCTATCACAATGAACTAGACCATCCTTCTTACTCCGGCCGCTATTACAGGGAGTCTTATCGTTCCGAGGGACAACGTGGTTTCCCCGGAGAAGCCGGTTAACACCATCTTATTCTCCTCGATTTCGTGATCCGATATATCCATTTCCCTAAGAACACTTAGGAGGATGAGTTCTACAGAACCCCGTGTGTCCACAAACATCTTAGTGAGCTCGTATTCACCCACTTCTAGCATGATTAGGAGAGCATCATCATGTGGGGAATCTAGTTCAATGGCCTCGCTTTCCCAGAATGTGATTTGTGTGTCAGGTCCCTTGAACGGGGTCTTGTCACGTACGTCAGTATTCACCCTCCGTTGATGTTTCTTAATCAAATTAACGTAGTTGCGACTCAACTGGGATCCTCAGTGATTAAAGTTAATTACTGTCTTCGTGTTGGGGGGAGGTAGGTTTGTCCCCTTGTCTTTGGGGGGATCTCGCCTCGTCGAGTCCTCGGTTGAACGTTCTCGCTTACGATCATCCTCAGATGCGCGATCTCGCCCTTCATCTCCTCGAGCTGGGTAATAGTTCTTCCTAGGAGGAGGTTTCTCCAGTTCGATTTTGCCCAGCTCTCCTGCTGCGAATTTTGTAGCGAGTTGCTTCTTCACCTCGTGGCACTCCTCGGTCGAATGACCCTTGATTTTATGAAAATCGCATCACTTGCTGGGGTCATAAGGCTTGAATCTGTTATGAGGTGGGCTTCCTACTAAGTACGAATGTATCCCCTGATTTTGTCCTTGATCTTAGGACTCTTTTTTCCTGAACTTTTTAGGTCCCTGGGAGTTGGTCGTCTGAGCTGGCTTAGTCGAGGTTGCGGGTGCATGCTGCTTTGACAGAGCTGCACTTGCTTCCTCGAGAATAATCTAGCCTGAAGCTCAGTGTAGCGCATCATCTAGCGATACCGGCTCCCAAACTGTGAGCTCCTCAAAGAATTTTGAGGTTTTTAGTAATCCGTTTTGAAGGGATTTCAGGGTCGTTGGGTTATGCAGATCGGCGATTTTTGCCTTTACGGCTTTAAAACTGTCAATGTACTTCCGCAACGAGTCATCTGGCTTTTGGGTAAGTACCCATAGATCGTCCTCCGAGGTCTCGATCTGGATAAATACTGAATATTGTTTCAAGAATGCAGCTTGAAGTTGGGTGAAGTTGTCAATGGAGTTTGGCTTCAGGATGGTGAACCATTCCAGGGCCGAATCTGTTAGACTTTCGGCAAAGAAACGACAGCGTGATGACTCGAGGTCGCCCCCGAGTAATCGTACCATCGAAAAGGCAAATTTGAAACTTCTCATAAATGCCTTGGGGTCGGTTTCTCCGTTATAACGGGGAAATCGGATGTTCCCGACGTCGCCGAGCTGGGGGCTCGCGATTCTTGAGGTGAATGGGGTCTGATTGACTTCATCAATCACCATGTCTATCTCAGGTAATGAGCTTATTAGAGCGGCATGGACATGCGATCTCATCCGCTGAAGTTCGGCACTAGTTTCTTCATAGTATTTCTTGATCGATTCAAATCCATGTGAGGTGCCGGGTCCCATATCGTTTTCGTTATTACCCGGGAACCGGAGCAGGGATTCCCCAGGGAGCTGGGAATGGTTGCGGATCCCATTTTCAGGTCGTGCTTCCATCTCGGGATTGTCCCGAGTCTCTACTTCTTTGGCATTCCCAGAGCGATCTTGACCGATTAATTTATTTGAGGTCAGATCTACTCCCGGGAGGGTCGCAATTGGCGTAGTTCTTCCTTCCGCAGTCTGGATCGTGGAAGGAGTGAATATGGGGTTCGATATCATCGAGCTGGACCGCGATGTGGTGGCTGAGCCAACCATTCTGCTGGTCGAGGCATCGATATCGGAAAAGTTTAGCCTCGTTATTGGTGGAGACGAGAATATTAATCCTCTCTGACCAGGGGCGAACGAGGCATAGATAGAATTTGTGTTAAGCTCATATTAATTACTCTAAATACTAGGTAATATAAGAGGTATTGAACCAAAGAGGTTAAGATCAATGCACCAAGAATACATGAAACTTCCTAAGCTAGAGCAAATGTTTTTGGGTTTTATATTTTTGAATCAAGAAAATGAAATGCAAGAAAGAAAACAAAGATAGAAGTGTTGGAAAATGAATTAACTATCAAAAAGATGATTAATGAACAAACAATGATGATAAAGATTGAATTAAACACTATCCTAGAACATGGAATTCACAATTATGACTAATTCACTCTCGTGGCACTAATTACTTTGTTAATCACCAAATCAAGATCAAACTATCGTTTATGATAAGATGATTAACAAGCTTTAATCTCCAATTCCACTTAGTTCACTAATAACCCTAGACATCAACTCTCATTGGCTAGGCATGAAAATATCACAAAAGGTTTGGTTCAAGCATTTCATCGAACGCCCTATCGGGCGTGAAATGCTTAAGCTCTAGTTTTGATCTTTCAATCCAAAACTAGCTTTAAGATCAACCTAAGTGAAAGATCTAACAAGATACAACCTAAATCATCAGCATCTAACCATCAAGACAATTAACAAATGATGCTAATACACACAATCTATGATATTCCTTACGTTAAGATAACTAATTATGACTAATTCTCTCTCAAGGCACTAATCACTTTGCTAATTACTAAATTAAGATCAAACTCTCATTTGTGATAAAATGATTAGCAAGCATTAAGATCAACATTCAAATCAACCGATAAACAACTTAAGCAACTACTCTCATAGGTTAAGAATGTTTATCTCTTACTAAGCTTCTAGGGGAATTTCATCGAACACTTGGTGTGCATGATTTTCCCTTTGATCTAAATTGACTCTTTCAAGCCCAATCTAGCACTAGGATCACTTAGAAAGAAAGGAAAACAAGGATTAAGAACATAAGCAACACAAATCAACCATCAAACCATCAATAATCAAGCATAATCCAAAAACCCAACAAAAAGGTCAAAGGTCTAAACATGAAGAACAAAAGAGAAAAATACATAAAAATAAGGAAATTGTATAAAAAAAAAAATACAGTTGAAGAAATCTTCTCTAGAATGACATAGATAAGAAGAACAATCCAAATCCCTCAAGAGAGAGAGTTAGGGTCGAGCCCCCACTCCTACAAAAAGAAAACTTAGATTTAAAAATGTCTAAAATTTGCATAAATACACAAAGTGTTCGAACCGGGTCGACCCGAGGCAAATCGGGTCGGATCTTGGACTGGGCAGAGTTGATATGTGTCCACTATATTGGCGATAACTTCTGGAATATTACTCGGAATGAGCTGAATCTCCATGCGTTAGAAAGCTAACTCAATTTCTCATGTCTTATATCAAGAGCTTAGATTAAACTGGGCATGGAAATGGTTCCATCCGACATGATCTTTCAGCTGCTTCGGACTGCCTCTGCATTTTCCAACAGTGACATGTCTTCAATAAATCACCCGTATCTCCTGAACCGCTTTTTGGAATGACATGAATCTACTCGCGTTGGAAAGCTAACTCAATTTTGCATTACTTTTATCAAGAGCTCAGGCCGGCCGGAAAAAAGAGCTGGACACGGTAAGGTCTTCATTTGGCCTGATTTTCGGACCGGCCGGATAGTGGGCGATGTGAATGCTGCTGTGTTGGACCGTGTGGCTTCTAGACGGTCGAGAATTGGTGAACGGGCCGGTCATTTCTCCTGTGATAGATCAGACCGAATGGAAGGCCCGCGGTGTGGTTGGCCGGTACAAGGCACTAGTTTTTTGACCAGGCGAATACGTCTACAGTCAAAACGTGGTAACTCTAGAACCACAGATCCGAATGGCTTGATTCACTTCCCATAGACAGCTAACTCACCCCTCTACAACTTTTATGAAGGTCATCCAAGCTGATTCGGATCGAAAGGTCTCTGTCTAGCCACATCTTTCCGGCGCCTCAGATGGACTTTGCATTCTACTTTGGCCAATTTCTCCAAATATCATCAATTGTCTCCAAATCACCAAAAAACACTCTAAATGCATGAAAAACTGACTAGGACCTAATGCATACACCTATTACCCTAATTTAGACCTAAATGCCTTAAAAACTATGCAAGACACATGCATGAGACACAAAACAATGACAAGAATGCATGCTAAGAGATGTAAAATATGGGAATATCAGGCGAACCGCCCGATGGCGCCTGCCTGAGCCATTCTTTCGAGATCGTCTTGGCGACCTGCTATAAGGCGATTCTGTTACCGATATTAAGTTCCGGATCTCAGCTATCTGATTCGGGGCCGACTGGTTTAAGGTTGTAGGTCCTGAAGGATTAGCGGTTTTGTTAGTCTCAGTCGTGACATTCGCTTCCGAGGTGGTATTGAGAACGTGTGTTGTTCCATCCAAGCTTGCCGGAGCGATTGCGTCACGCTGGGTTGGTGAGATGGAGGTGTTTATAACTCCGGATGAAGCAGTGATTGCTGCGCTTGTTGTGTTTGACATTATCCTTTTTTGAGTAACAAATTTCGTGGGTTAAAAAAAAGAAATTGTTTTGCTTCTCCCCATAGATGGCGCCAAATTGTGAGAGCAGAATCTCACAACCTCTATCCTTGGCTTTTCAGGTCGTATGTTCTAGAGAATGACTTAGAAGATTTAAAGAAAAAGTTTGTATATTGCTTTGTTTGCCAATAATTCGTGTCTTACAATGTGGCTTCCCTTTCAAACTTATACCCTTTCAAACAGATACTAAACCATGATATATTATCGCCCGAGGTCGTCTAAATCGCCCGAGTATCGATCGATACCCTTGAGTATCGGTCGATACCCGTCGTAAATTTCAGTAACTTACGCTCTTCACTTCTGATTTCAGGTGCATGCATAATCTTGAAACCAGAAGCAAAAAGAGCACTCCGCTAGTTGATCTATCACTGGAACAGCTAGCACACGTGGAACGCACAAATTGGCGGTTTAGTATCTGTTAGGGTATTAATTTGCAAACTCGTTATGTGTTTCATCTTAGTTGATCTATCACTGGAACAGCTACTCTCAAATACGCAAACTCGTTATGTGTTTCACTGGAATGGCGGTTTAGTATCTGTTAGGGTATTAATTTGAGCGTATAAAATTTGGCATCAAGCAGCAGCACAAAGAGCGCAGACTTCGAGCGCAAGAAGCTGGCTGGTAACATGGATGGGTCACAGATCGCTGAAGTTAAAGCTCAGCTGGATTCTATGCACAGTCTTCTGCTAGGAAGGACAACAAAGGCCGTCCACTTTGCTGCTGAGAATGAAGTGGAAGATGTTAACTACATTGGTGGTTCTGGTTTTCAGGGTTAGCGATTTGGATACAACTCCAATCGAAACTTCACCAACAATGCTCAACAAGGAGGGTACCACTCCCCACCACCCAAAGCTCCTGAGAGTAAGATTGAGGCTATGCTTGAACACCTGGTTCAAGGGCAGGAGAAGATGACAGTCACCTTCAATGGTAAGATGGACACCATGTACACCGATTTGAGTGGAAGGATCGAGGCACTAAATACGAGTCACAGGATGCTGGAAACTCAAGTAGCTCAGACTGCAGCAAATGCCAAAGGAAAGACGGTTCAATCACACAATGAACACGTCAATGCGATCAGCTCAAGTGCAGAAAAGTTCGAAGAGGATCCTGAAATCGCCAGAGCATCGATCGATACCCCCAGGTGTCGATCGATGCCGGTTACAATTCTGAAACGGGATACTTCAAAACCCCGTGTATCGATCGATACCCCATTGGTATCGGTCGATACTGAGGCGATTTCAGAAGAGACACCAGTGATGTCGACTGTGGTGCCTAAAATTGTTCTTGAGAGAGTCTATATACCGAGGATACCTTATCCCAGAGCCCTTGAAAAGGCTAAGAAGGAGGTAGAGGACGCCTGATGCAAGGCTATACTGGATAGTCTGATTGTGGAGCCTCGTGGTGATGATAAATCTATCACGGATGATTCGACATCAAGAGCATCGATCGATTCCCTACCTGGTATCGATCGATACCCCTCGTTGAACGTGCCAGAAATTGTGAAAACACCTGAGCTGATTGAAGAAAGAGTTCGCAAGCCTAAGGAGTCAAATCATGTTCCTAAACACCTCAGAGATCCCATCTCTCCAAAGCAGCTGCGTGGCTTTGAGAAGATAGTACGAAGGATTCCCCACTCTTACACCTTTGAAGAAGCTCTAGAGTGCCGTCCTCTGCTAAGTCACTTCAAAGATTGCAGAGAAACTAAGGAAGAGATCAAGGCACTCTTCATTAAGGCTAGAGGTCCACCTCCACTGAGATAGTTGACCCAAAGGGAAGATCCAGGGAAATTTGTGGTTCCATGCTCTATCTCTGGAGTTGATTTCAAAGAGTCTCTCGTTGACTCAGGGGCTAGTGTCAATGTCATCTCAAGGGCACTCGCAGAGCGATTGAAGGCTGATATTCGATCACCAAAGGTATCCATCACATTCGCGAACGACTCCACCTCGCTTTCATATGGTACAATCTCTGCTTTGCTGGTCAAAGTAGGAGATTGTCTCGTGCCTACTGATTTTCAGGTTGTGGAGATGAGTGCGTTATCTCGTATGCCTTTGCTCCTAGGACGACCATTTATGGCTACTGCTGGCGCAATAATAGACATGCCTAATAAGAGAATCTCTTTCTCTTACATTGACGGAGGGGTCTATTATGATGTCATTTCCCGTAGAGGTGTTCCCACACATGTCTCTAGCATCGAGGTTGTCACAGGAATGTCACTGGCAGTTGATCTTTTGGAAGAGCCTCCTGATGAGCCTACTGTCGCAGACATTCCAGCTGAACTGTCCTGCATTCCCAAGGAAGTTGTCCAGAAGGCTAAGGCAACAAAGAAGAAGAAGGCCAAGAGCATAAGAGTCGAGAATCACCATGTCACTTTAATCCCTCAGAAGTGCAATGGAGATTCGATTGAGTATAAGGTCAAGTGCAAAGGAGCCTTGAAGCCATTCTCTAAGGCTAGAGTACTTCTTACTTCTGAGCTGAAAGAGTAAGGGAAAGAGTTCGTGGAAAGTATGTTGCGCAGAACTCTGACGTTAGCAATGTCGATTTGTGGAGCATGTTTTGGTGCAAGCTCTCACTCTTATCCAGCCTGAAGGGCGTTACAGTCAAGCTATTGACGTTAAACGAGCGCTTGGTGGGAGGCAACCCACTGGTGAGTCTATTTTTGATTCGTTTTTTCTTTTTATTTTCGTTCGTTATGTGTTTGTGTCAGGATAAACAAGGAGCAAACTCGAAATCGCCTGAGTGTCGATCGATACCCTTCAGTATCGATCGATACCCTACGCGATTGAGAACGGTTCATGTCGACTTAAGCCTGTATCGATCGATACTGGCTGTGTGTCGGTCGATACTCACTGTTCCAGCAAGGTAACTTCTTGTTTTTCCCAATTTTATTCTGTTCCTTTGTTTTATTTCACTGACTCTAGGCTAGATAACACTGGGGACAGTGTTGTTCAAGTCTGGGGGAGGTGTCTGCTGACATTGTGTTTGTTTTTCTTAGAGTCATAAAATAAAAAAAAATTTGTCGTTTTATTGAGTCAAAATTTGTTGGAGATAATGATCTTGTGCTTGAACCTATTGATTTGATTTTGTTTTTGAGTGCACAGTGTTGCAGGATCAGCTCTAGATCGACTAATGAAAAATCCAAGGGCTGACCAGTTGACTAGAAAACATCCATGTCTCCAGCAGAGTTCTTCTGAAACCTGAGCCAAATTTTTGCACTTCATCAATGTGGTTAGTGTTTTTAGAGCTTGATTCATCATTCATATCTGATAAAGGAACCCATGTGTTTAGAGTAATAGTATCTCTCTCCCCTGTTATAAGTTGATAAATAAGAGCATAAAAGATTGAAATGATTTTCTTCTAAGTAGAGGGTTAGGAAAATTTCCAGCGATCCCATTATTCTACTTAAGAGGGAATGATCACACAAAGGATTGGAAGCGAGGTTAGGATTTTCCTATGATGCCATTATTCGCCTACATCCTTTGATACATAGAGAGGGAAGAACCGGGGATTTGGTGGTAAACACCATCAATACTCGCGTCTCATACCTATATGTGTATATGCAAAGCTGAAAGAAAAAAATAAAAAAGCAGAACATAATAAAAAATAAGTCTGGGGGAGAGAAATTGATACAAAAAGTGTGAAAAAGGGTGGCTCCTTGTCATGATATTGTCTGGTAAAGAATCTAGAAGGTTCTTGAACATTGGCTGCAGCGATGAGACTGGTGATGAGGGTTTTACTTGAACAATGCTGTGAGATAATGTGTGGAGTCCGGGAAAGCTGCAAATGTCTACGGAGAAGTACATGGTGGTTAGATCGAAAGCTGATTTGGTGACATTTGGGTACTTGGAAAGAGGGTCATTTCGATGGTTCAGGAATAGGTGAGTCTCCGCGTTTTCAAACCTCTTTCTCGGTTTAGTCTTCTATTTGCTTGAGGGCAAGCAAAAGGCCAAGTCTGGGGGAGTTGATATATCATGGTTTTTACCATGTTTAGGCCATGATATAAGTCCTTTTATAGAGTCTTCTCTAGTGTTTTGTAGTCTTTTAGAGTCTTTTACAGGTTATAGCACGTTTGGAGTATTATTGGAGATATTGGAGCATTCTGGAATATTCTGGAGCGAAGCAGAGATCCGTGTTGCTGAGTACCTGATTTCACGACGAGCATCGGTCGATACCCATCGCAGCATGACAAGGATCGCGACTTATTGAAGAGTTGAAGAATTGCAGAATAGGCCCAGAAGACTTTGATATTTATAAGATGGCCCAGAACGTGTTTTAGCTTATAAATTAGGTTTTCAGCCATCTGTTTAGGCTAAGCTTTATTTTTATTATACTCTGGTTTTTGAGAGACAAGTCTGAATCTCCCTTCGTCCGAGATCAGATCTCAAAACCTGTGTGATTATTCTATTGATGATTTATTCAAACATGTTGTCTTCAATCTCCATGTCTGAGTAGATCCACTTTAGGTTCAGGGTTTTCTCATAAGGGTTTTCTCTGAATGCTAGGTTGATTTATTATTAGGATTCACCATCTGAATTAGTTCTTCACCTTAGGTTGTTCTCAAAGCTAATTCTAGGTTGACGAATCTGGAACTTAGATCTTAGGATAATTGATTAGGCACGTGAGTACGATTAATTACCTGATAGAACCCTAGGTGAGCAAATTGATTATTCGCAAAGAGATTTGGTTTAATTGATTTGTGAACATATCAAACCTGAACTTTAAAGCTGATTTAGAATTTAGGATTCGCAAAGAGATTTGGAATTCCTAGGATTTAGATTTAGATAGTTTTCGCAACGAGAGTTGGTTAACTATATTTTAGTGATTTGAGTTCAAGAACCGTGCTTAATCTGAAATCCTGTTAGTTAATTTAGCTGCATTCACTGATTTCCTGAGAAAAACCCTGGGCCTATATTTTCCCCCATTGATTTACAACACCTTTAGTTTCTGCACTGCTTTCGTTTACATTCTTTGATTTAGCGTATTTTGGATCTATATAATCTATTGTGTTTCTTTGAGTCTTTGTGGTTCGGCCCCTACCTATACTACGATTACCGCTTTAGTATCTGTTAGGGTATTAAATTGAGCATATCAGATTCTCAAGCTCATGCCATAAAAGAAGAACATCAAGGAGAAGAAGGACATGTTTCTACTCCTACTTCTCACCACGTTGAGCGTGAGGCAGACCTCATGAAGGATGAGACACTAACAGATGAATGATTGATATGCTCTATATTTTAAAGTTTCTATTACGGATTTTAGTATTTTATCTAAGCATTTTCATTCGGTTTTGTGATTTTTGAGGTAGGTTTCTAGTATTTGTAGTTTTAAAGTTTATATAGGTCAAATCATCAAAAAGGATGCAAAATCGAGCCAAAAAGTAGTTTACCACGTCCAAGACATGTTTCCAATTCCAAAAGATCAGCCAAGCACCTAAAGTTCAAGAAAAGCGGATGTCTCCAATTGGACAGCATAGATGCATCAGAAGTTTCACCTTCATTGGATGCCTTCCCGTTGATGGATTGAGATGCAATTTGGTGGAAAGATATAATTTTGAGTCATATTTCATATGCAATTGGTTTGAAGTCAATTGGAGAAGTGGTCAGGAATATACAGCGATTTTACTGAAGACGCGTCCGAATTGGGCCTGAGCTCGGCCGACCCTTGCGACCCAAAAACTTCCTTTTTCGGTTTAATGAAAAGCAGGGAGCCACCCTAGAATAAACACATCCACAATTTCTTCATAGTTTTTACAAGTTCTTCATTGATTTGGATTCTAAAAGCTTCAAGGTGAAGATCTCGACTTTGTACTTCGATATAGAGAAGTTTTCTCAACCTTACTCTTTTAATACAAGTATTCTCATCATGATTTCAATTCATACTTGATGTGTTTTCTATGATTGTTTAAAAGGGATATTCATATGGTTCTTCATCTTTATTTTTTCTCAATGCATGATTACTTTACCGCACATTTAGTAATCTGATCTTAGGTTAATATACTTTTCAAAAGCTTGTTATATTGACGGAACTAATATTTGATGAGCTAGGCGTCTTAACCTTCCAAAAGTCGAGTTACGGAGTATAGTGAACTTTATCATTACTTGCTCGATTTAATGCATGTTTTCATTCTGCAATAACCTTCCAAAAGTTAAGTCTATTGGTTTGTAAAACATAGTGGTCGAAGCCACGACAGTGGAAAGACTATAAATTCGTGTTGTGTTCAAGACGGTTTTTACTTAAATCCCTATCGAATAATCTATCTTATCGTTGCATGTTTTCCATGAGATTTCCCTAAAACCTAACTTTTTCTTTATTGTTTAATCTCTGATTTTATTTGCTTATTTACTTTATTTGGTAATCACCATCGACACACTCTCTTTTATTTTGTTTTAACTTGATTATTTTTCTAACGTTTTCGTCGTGCAATTTACAAGTCCTTGTGGATTCGATCCCATACTATAGTTGGGTGAAAACTTTACCCACATCAAGTTTTCTGGCACCGTTCCCGGGGACTTAGTTAATATTGCTTTCGAATTCTGAATTTTAATCTAGTCTAAAACGTTTATTTTCTGCATTTTAATTTTTCTTATAAATTTTCTAAAAAACTTCTAATTTGTTCCGTTGTTTTTTTGCATTCGATTTTCAGGTGTATGACTAGAAGTTATACTTCTGAAAATCTATTTGAACCTGAATTGGAGATAGATAGACTTGAGAGACGACTTAGAAAACAAAAACAACAACAACTAAGGATGGCCGAGCTAGAAAATCGAGCCCTCCTTATCGAAGAAGAACGACTCGCTCAAGAGCAAGTCGCTGCCCTTGCTAACGCCAATGCTGCTCTCTTGCAGCACCCTCACGGTGTTAACTGATAAAAGGATTTTACCGTGTATCAATTACTCAAATGCCTAAGTAGCATATGAGGTATCAAATCCATGGGTATAAGTTTTGATCACTAAGAATGCATACAACTTTGTAAGTTAAGCAAATAAAGGTGGGTTTGGTTTTCTAACAACCTAAATGATTCAAATTAAAGACAAGAACACAAGTAAACAAAGCAAAAACGAGTTTAACAAATAGATAAAGGCAAGCCCTTGGATGAAGTTATTGATTTGGATCCTTCCATGATCTATCTAGATGTCATTTCACACAAACAAGAAATTCCCTTAGCCTAGAACACTTAAACAAGATTAAGCCACTCTCATGGTCTTAATCACTTTGTTAACCATACAAATCAAGAACAAACCATCGTTTGTGATAGGATGATTAACAAGCAATAAACATAGGCTCCTATGGCCCTAATGCTCCTTAGACAACTACTTTCATAGGCTAAGAAAGCAAAATCCCTTATTTGGTTCTTAAGGGAATTTCATCGAACACCTTGTGTGCATGAATTTCCTAAGATCTAGATTAACTATATCTAGCCTAATCTAGCATTATGAACACCAAATAAGAGAGGGAAGACGTAAACTAAGTCCTAGACATCAAGATATACCACGAAATTCACCTAATCTACCTCATCCATGAGCTTAAAAAGATCTACTCACTAATCATGAAGAACATACCAAATCTTGTGAAAGAGGTGATGTTAATCATGATTAGGGAATATGAATATGAAAGTTTAGATAGATATGTAAATATATAACCTTAAACTTGCATAAATCAAAAGAATCCAAGGGAAAAATCCCAAGAACCCTAAAAAAACAAGGTCTTGTTCTAGAGAGAAAAAGAGAGAGAAAAAGGAAGAAAAAACATAAAAAGGAGATAGATCAAAAAATGAGATCTTTAACATATAAAAATGTGTTTTTCTTAGTGGGTCGGAGTTCTGATACAGGCCAGGTATGGTTGGGCCGGTATAGAGACTTTGCTTCTTTGAGCATAACTCGTTTGGGCGCTAGTCAGACATGTCCCAGAAACATCTGGTGTATCTTTGAAACCACCAATCATAATGACTTAATACCACCTTCAGAAGACAGCTAACTCAATTACCTAGAACTTCTATGAAGGCTTCAGAAGATAAACCCGAGCGTAGATCCTTCGTCCATCCTGGTCTTTCAGACACTTAGGCTGGCTTCGGCGAGAGCTTCCACGCCGGGAGAGATTGGGCCAGCACAAGTGATACGTGCTCAAGTGTTGAAGAAGCTGGACTAAGGTCTCTCTCTTATCTCAACGGGATAAGGTGGAGGTTGCTGGTGGGGCGATGAGAACCACAAGAGAGGCGACGGTCTCTTGATACTTCAAGGGGTTTCCCTAAGGATCGGACTCACTCACGATCTAAAGAGAGAAAACGTTTTTGTGAAGAACAAAAACTCGAAAATAACCAAGGGAAATTCTTATTGTCTGCGTGACCAAGAAGGACAAAGCCTTAGGGTTTTTAAAGAGAGCTCACGCCCTCAAAGAAAAAGAAATAAACCGAAAAGGAAATAACAAGACGGGTCCTTAACAATTTAGGCCCGTTTACAAAATAATTAAAAGGCTAAGAGAAATAGAAGTGAGGCCTCGTGTAGCTGGTCTTCATGGGCTTACAGAGAGTCATTAATTGGGCCAATAATATTGCAAGCCGTTTGGCCTCGGTAAAAACCCATCTTCGCAAAACCCAGTGGGATAAAAACGAAGGTTGGGAAAAGAGCACCAAACGACTTACAAACCCAACTAATGACCTTCCTTGGGCCTAAGTCATCTCTGGTGAAGTGAAATCGACCATAGATAAGTGGGCCACGAGCCTGGGCTTGATGAGTGGCCACTTAGTGTTATCGGCCAGCAAAGGATCCAGCCGATATGTCTTCAGTGTTTGGACGTTCTGGTCCGAATGGTAAGGATTCTTGGGCTGATCTTTAGTGTTCTGGAAACTAGACTCAAAGAGCTTCAAATCCATATGTGGATCGCCTTCTGGATCGTCCGGGATCATGAGTGGATCCTGCTTCAAAGAATCGGCCCAATAACTGCTCGCAAATGGGCTTAGCGGACTAGTGTCCGTCTTGAAGAAACCTTCTTGTCTGAGCTGGTCCATGAACATGTTGAACTTCTTTTCCATGTCCCTGCTCCTGGTTCTAGTCACTGGTCCACTTGGTACTAGTGGTGCTTGTATGACTTGGGTCGTTGACTCGATGTCCTCATCACTCCCTCCCTCTTCATGAGGTTTTGACCCCAAAACATCATCACCTGCATCAAAACGAGCTAAGTCAGAAACATTGAATGTAGCAGACACCTTAAGCTCACCTGGGAGCTCGAGCTTGTAGGCGTTGTCATTGATTTTCTCCAAGATTTTGAATGGGCCGTCTCCGCGAGGCGATAGCTTCGATTTGCGTTTGTCCGGGAATCGCTCCGGTCTCATGTGCAACCACACCCATTCTCCAACTTCAAAAGACACGTGCTTCCTGCCCTTGTTGGCATTCTTCACACGTTGGGCATTGGTTCTTTCGAGCTGATCTTTGACCGATTGGTGTAACTTTTTCACGTCTGTGGCCTTCTTGGCTCCATCGAGGTTTAAGAACTCCGTTTGAGGTAGAGGCTTAAGATCCAATGGCGTCTGTGGATTAAATCCATATGCAACCTGAAAAGGAGACAAATGAGTAGCACTATGGACAGCTCTATTATAAGCAAACTCGACAAAAGGTAGAGCTTCAAGCCAAGTTTTAAGATTTCTCCCTATTGTTGCTCGAAGCAACGTTCCAAGTGTACGGTTAACGACTTCAGTTTGGCCATCGGTTTGTGGATGGCAGGTCGTGGAGAAGAGCAGCTTGGTTCCTAGCTTCTTCCAGAGTGTTCTCCAAAAGTGGCTCAGGAACTTGGTGTCGCGATCTGAGACGATCGTCCTAGGTACTCCATGTAGTCGGACAATCTCTTTGAAAAAGAGGTCTGCGGTTTGTGTAGCATCGTTTGTCTTGGCACATGGAATGAAGTGTGCCATCTTTGAGAACCGATCCACCACGACAAAGATGGAGTCCTTGTGTCTGATCTTAGGCAAACCTAACACAAAGTCCATAGAAATATCAATCCATGGTAAAGTAGGAATCGGTAAAGGGAGATACAAACCGTGCGGGTGAACCCGAGACTTGGCTTTCTTGCAAGTGATACATCTTGCACAGAAAGTTTCGACCGACTTCTTAAGGTGTGGCCAAAAGAAGTGCTCCTTCAGCATGGCAAGAGTCTTCTCAACGCCAAAATGACCCATGAGGCCTCCTCCATGAGCTTCTCGGACTATAAGCTCTCGTAACGAACATTGCGGGATGCATAGGCGTTTATCTTTAAAAAGATAACCGTCATGGACATAGTAAGAAGCGTGGGCTCCCTTTCCATGGTTCTTGTATATCTCTGCAAAATCAACATCAGATTCATATAATGGAATAATCATTTCAAATCCAAGAACCTTGGCTTCCATGGTCGATATTAGCGCATATCTCCGAGATAGGGCATCGGCCACCACATTATCTTTTCCCTTCTTGTACTTGATCACATAGGGAAACGTCTCTATAAACTCCAACCACTTAGCATGTCTTCTCTTGAGGTTAGTCTGACCCCTAAGATGCTTCAAAGTCTCATGGTCCGTGTGGATGACACACTCCTTCGATAGTAGGTAATGCTGCCACGTCTCCATTGCTCGGACTAAGGCGTAGAGCTCCTTGTCATAAGTAGGATAGTTGAGAGTGGCTCCACTAAGTTTCTCACTGAAGTAAGCAACAGGTTTGCCTCCTTGAGTAAGCACAGCACCGATCCCTAAACCTGAGGCATCACACTCAATTTCAAACGTTTTAGAGAAATCGGGTAAAGTTAAAACGGGAGCATGAGTCAAACGATCCTTTAGGCCTTTGAAGGCCTCTTCCTGGGCTTCTCCCCACTTGAATGCCACGTCCTTCTTGATGATGGCAGTTAGAGGTGCAGCAAGGGTGCTGAAGTCCTTCACGAACCGTCGGTAAAAGCTAGCCAAGCCGTGAAAACTTCGAACTTGGCTAACGGTTGTTGGCGTAGGCCATTCTTGGATGGCTTGGACCTTCTCCTGGTCCACTCTAAGTCCCTGTGAACTCACAACAAAGCCTAAAAACACAAGCTCATTAGCGCAAAATGTGCACTTCTTCAAGTTGGCGTAAAGACCATCTCGTTGAAGCGTCTTAAGAATTTGTTCTAAATGAGATAAATGTTCAGCTAGAGTTCGACTATAAATGAGAATATCATCGAAGTATACCACTACAAACTTACTAATGTAGGGTCTAAGAACCTCATTCATGAGTCGCATGAAGGTACTTGGCGCGTTAGTTAGCCCGAAAGGCATAACTAGCCATTCGTAGAGGCCTTGCTTCGTCTTGAAGGCCGTCTTCCATTCGTCACCTTCTCTCATTCGTACTTGGTGGTATCCACTTCTGAGATCAATCTTGGAAAATAAATTAGAACCAGAAAGCTCATCAAGCATGTCATCTAACCTTGGTATCGGATGTCGGTATTTGATCGTTATGTTGTTGATCGCGCGACAATCCACGCACATCCTCCACGTTCCATCCTTCTTTGGCACCAAAAGGACTGGAACAGCACATGGACTAAGGCTCTCACGAACATAGCCCTTGTCCATAAGTTCTCTCACTTGCTTCTCTAGTTCCTTGGCTTCGTCCGGATTAACGCGATATGCGGCTCGATTGGGTAATGGTGCTCCGGGCACAAAATCGATCTGGTGCTCTATTCCTCTTATAGGAGGTAAGCCAGGAGGTATCTCATCAGGAAACACATCAGCAAAGCGGTCCAAGAGTTGAGTAACTTCAGTAGGAAGCTGTTGCTCCAACGCACTAGAACCTGCACTTAAAGTCTCCTTAAAGATCATTAGTAATACCGGTTCCTTGCAAGTGATTGCCTTAGAAATATAATTGGACTTGATAAACAAATTGTTCCTGGTCGATGCATCCTTTTCTTTTAACATTTTAACTTGTAATTCGTGTACTTGAGTAGGTGTAAGAGGTGTTAAATTATACTTCTTTTTATCATGCACAAACGAATACATGTTACTTCGGCCATGGTGAATGGCGTCCTTGTCAAACTGCCAAGGTCTACCAAGAAGAAGATGGCCAGCTTGCATAGGAACAACATCACACACAACTTCATCCGAGTACTTGCCCACATTGAATGGTACAAGCACTTGGTCCGTGACGCGTAATTCAGCCTTATCATTTAACCATCTTAGCTTATATGGGTGAGGGTGTTTAGCGCGTTCTAGACAGAGCTTAGTGACCATGTAGTCGCTCGCCACATTGGTACACGACCCTCCATCAATTACCAAATTACATACCTTGCCTCGGATGGAACATCTTGTATGAAAGATGTTGTCTCTTTGGGCTGTCTCGTCAGGATGAACCGTGAGGTTCAAGGCTCGTCTTATGACCAGAGACTCACCATATTCAGCCTCACAATCTACTTCTTCAGTGGCTGCTTCGGTCATTTGCACATCGGCCTCATCTTGAGACTCGTACTCACCCGAATCCAACATGATCATAACTCGGGGATTTGGGCATTCTCTAGCCATGTGTCCTCTGCCCTTGCACTTAAAACATGTTATGTCACGAGTTCTAGAAGTACTTGGGTTAGAAAACTTACCTTGATTAGGCTCAGAGGCCTTAGAAGTGAACCTAGGGTCGATTTCGACCGACTTGCCCTTCTCTGCGGCCTTAGATGGAAAGCTGGTTGGAGTTTGGGTCTTGGCTCGGTTCTGGTCCCATGTTTGGTTACTCCATCTCCGTCCAGTATCATAGGACTTCTTCTTCAAGTGTTGCTCAGCTTGAATGGCATGGTGTAAGATGTCCTTCAAGTCGTGGTATGGAAGCTTCTCCACTTTGTGACTTAGTCGTTCGTTGAGTCCGTCTAAGAACTGAGCCATGAGTGTCTCGGTGTCTTCATCCAGCTCCAAACGGTTTCTAAGATGTTCAAACTCTTCAAAGTATTCTTCCACGCTCCTGGTTCCTTGGGTTAATTTTCGGAACCTCTTTTGAAGATCTCGATGATAATAGCTCGGAACATATCGCTTCTTCATGAGCTGTCTCATCTCTCGCCAAGTGCTGACCTGAGGTGATTGGCTCCTTCTTCTGTCAGCTACCTCACGATCCCACCATGAGAGAGCATGGTCAGTGAGTTGAGCAACGGCCAAAGCCAGCCTTCTTTGCTCGTTGTAGTCGTAGTACACGAAGATATGCTCCATGCGTTGCTCCCACTCCAAATAAGCCTCGGGATCAACTCTTCCAGCAAACGTAGGTGCCTTAAGCTTCATGTCCTGGGAGTGTTGGTGCCTTGGGAAGTCACCTTCGGCCTCCTCAAAGACGTCTTGTCTCGGTCCTCTTCTCCTTACTCGCGGCTGTTCCTCTATCGGAACATCGTCCGGATCTTCGCCTAGGTTGTTGGCTCGTCGTTGTGCTCTTGGTAGAGGATTGTTGTTGGCTTGAGGCTGCTCCATATGATCTAGCCTTTGGACTACGCTCTGGAGCTGTTGTTGCATAGCCGTGATTGCTTGCATGAGAATGGCATTAGGGTCTTGCGGTACAACATTGTTTTCCATTGTTTCTTAAAGTTCCTGCAGAGTCTGTGTTGACGAGTGTGTCGACGACACTGTCACGTACTAAAGTTCCTGCAGATTCTGTGTTGACGAGTGTGTCGACGACACTGTCACGTACTAAAGTTCCTGCAGATTCTGTGTTGACGACTGTGTCTTCGACACAGTGGCTTGCTTCACTTTTCCTTGGTCAATATTCTCCTTGCAAAAAAAAATTTTCACAAAGTGTATCAATGGAGCTCTAAAAAAAAAAAATATTCGACCAAGACAAGTAATAAGGTAAGAAAAAAAATTTCTTAAATCAAAAAGGAAAAATTCTAAACTCAAAATACTCTCTTTTCCTTTTTTTTTTGATTAACTTAACAAAAAAAGGAAATAGCAAAAATCGAAAATCCTAATATATGGTACTTTTCCTTCTTTTTTTTTTTGACTAAAATTCTAAAAGGAAAAAAATTAAAATTCGACTAACTAAAGATATGCTAAGTTTCTTTTTTTTTTTTTTTTTTTTGAATCTAGCAACCTAACAAGAACAAAAAATAACAGAAAACTAAAAGATGATAAGGGAACGTTTACACCTTAGATTCAGGAGCTTTTGAAGCTCTGATACCAAAATGATACGTGCTCAAGTGTTGAAGAAGCTGGACTAAGGTCTCTCTCTTCTGTCAACGGGATAAGGTGGAGGTTGCTGGTGGGGCGATGAGAACCACAAGAGAGGCGACGGTCTCTTGATACTTCAAGGGGTTTCCCTAAGGATCGGACTCACTCACGATCTAAAGAGAGAAAACGTTTTTGTAAGAACAAAAACTCGAAAATAACCAAGGAAAATTCTTATTGTCTGCGTTACCAAGAAGGACAAAGCCTTAGGGTTTTTAAAGAGAGCTCACGCCCTCAAAGAAAAAGAAATAAACCGAAAAGGAAATAACAAGACGGGTCCTTAACAATTTAGGCCCGTTTACAAAATAATTAAAAGGCTAAGAGAAATAGAAGTGAGGCCTCGTGTAGCTGGTCTTCATGGGCTTACAGAGAGTCATTAATTGGGCCAATAATATTGCAAGCCGTTTGGCCTCGGTAAAAACCCATCTTCGCAAAACCCAGTGGGATAAAAACGAAGGTTGGGAAAAGAGCACCAAACGACTTACAAACCCAACTAATGACCTTCCTTGGGCCTAAGTCATCTCTGGTGAAGTGAAATCGACCATAGATAAGTGGGCCACGAGCCTGGGCTTGATGAGTGGCCACTTAGTGTTATCGGCCAGCAAAGGATCCAGCCGATATGTCTTCAGTGTTTGGACGTTCTGGTCCGAATGGTAAGGATTCTTGGGCTGATCTTTAGTGTTCTGGAAACTAGACTCAAAGAGCTTCAAATCCATATGTGGATCGCCTTCTGGATCGTCCGGGATCATGAGTGGATCCTGCTTCAAAGAATCGGCCCAATAACTGCTCGCAAATGGGCTTAGCGGACTAGTGTCCGTCTTGAAGAAACCTTCTTGTCTGAGCTGGTCCATGAACATGTTGAACTTCTTTTCCATGTCCCTGCTCCTGGTTCTAGTCACTGGTCCACTTGGTACTAGTGGTGCTTGTATGACTTGGGTCGTTGACTCGATGTCCTCATCAACAAGAGGCCGGTATTTCCCCTGGTCGAGTGAAGTTTGGATACTGGGCTGGTGTGTCGGATGAGATTTGCCCGGCATGAACTGTCCTGCATGCTGGTACCGGGCCGGTATGCATGGCCGGTGCAGGGGTTGGTCTCTCGGCCAGGCGGATACGTTTTCAGTAAAACGACGATAACTCCCTAACCAGATGTCAGAATTATCTGATTAAAATTCCTCTGGATATCTATTTCACTCCTCTACAACTTCCACGAAGGTCAAGGAAGCTGATTCAGATCGTAAGACCTTCGTCCAGCCACATCTTTCCGGTGTCTCGGATGGACTTTGCACTCTACTTTGGTCCATTTCTCCAAATATGCCCAAATTGCCTCCAATCACCTAGAAAGTACTCCAAAACATGCAAGAACTCACTAGACCTAATGCAAACACCTAACACTCTAATTTAGACCAAAATGCTATAAAAACTATGAAAGACACATGCATGAGACTCGAAACACTAAACAATATGCATGCTAAAACGGGTAAAATATGGGAATATCAACTCCGCCAAACTTATTCAGTTGCTTGTCCTCAAACGAACAAGTAAGAACAAGAAGAGAGAGAGAGGTTCAAGTGTGAGATTAAGTCCGAGAATATTAACAAAACAGTTCAGATCAATGCCCTTGAGAGTAGTTACATGATGCACAAACAATCTCTACTTTATAAGATTTAGCCATACTCGTTGCTACACGGATTTGGTCTAAGCCTTAGCATTCACAAGTATTCCTAAACCCACAACTCTTTAACATTCATTAAGATCAATGGTGGATCATGCTTATACAAATCAAGTGAACTCATTTGGCTTAGGGAAAGGTCTTGAGAAAATACTTATCTCAATCATGCGGGTATTTCGAAGCAAAGGGATCTCTCACGAAAGAATGAACTTTGGCAAAATCCTAAGAGTAAGGAACAACCGATGCATACAAGGATGACTTTCATCTATCCAATGCCCCAATATGAACCCCACTCCTATCTCTAAACCCATCAAGATCGATTCCTAAGCTACCCTTGTCACAAGGCGTTTTTGCCTTTTCAAACCCGCACTTCTCATCACTTTTCACTTGAGGGACTTCTTCTTCAAACTTGATTGGATTGGCTTCTCATCTTTTCTTTTCTTTTGGCTCCTCTTTTGCTTGCACGACTTGTCTCCATTTCATCCTTTGGATGCCTTAGCTATTTTGGCTCTTTTCGTTCTTTCACATTTAGAGATCCTTGCAATTCAACACTTGGAGCTATGCCACTTTCTTGTTTCAAACCGAACCAACTTTTGCTTTCTCCTCATTCTCTTTTTCTTTTCAACAACACCCGAAACTCCCAATCTATCTATCCTAGCCTATGTCTAGATCATTGATGTGTGAGCTAGTTCTACATGAAAGCTTCTCCTTGTCGTTCCAAACTCAACACTTTTTGCTAAGTTCATTCGAAATTAGGCCTCGCGAAACACACAAGAGATGTAGGTTAGAAGGAAGGTTTGGTTTAGGGTGTGGCTAACCGTTCCAAATATGGGAATCGGCTATTTGAGCTAACAAGAGTGGTGAAAAGGGAAAAGATAGCTCAAATATGTATATGGTATCCATGATTCCACTCTTCAATGTACAAGCATGATATTTCAAGTCAAGATTAGAGTTCACTAAATAGAGTTGGGATCAAATCTAAGCATGCTTCAACCAAAACATAAACATTCAACCCGCAAGATCAAAGCATGGATCATCCTTAACTTTGTGATCGCTCAAATGCATCAAATAACTCCTAACGAGGGCATTAACTCAAGCTCTTAAGTTTATATTCCACATGGACATTTCTCCCAATGCAAGTGAGTGCAAACCTATATGCATCTAGACTCAATATTAATCATGTGAAATGCAACTACATGCTTCTTTTTATGTTCAAAATTTTCAAATTTTTGATGGTTTTCTATGCATGAGACTCAAATATGCAAAGAAAAAAATAAGAAAACAAAACACAAGATTAGATAACACATAAATCCTCCCCCAAACTTAAATTACACAGTCCCTTGTGTAATGAAAGCTAAGCAATGCATGAAAGAAAGCAAAACACAAGATTCTAAATGTTATGTCCAAAGTTTGGAGTATAACCTTGGAAGTTTGGAGATGACGAGAGGGATCGAAGGGCCAAGAGAAGTCATACTCATCACGTGGGTTCCTCTCATCTTTTCTTGAGGCTCATGACCACTAGACCACCAAGAACCTATGCACACTAAGCAAACCCATCAAAAAGGACAAGAAAACATAGAGAAACATAAAAAGAAAGTATATACAATGATAAGCTTGGGGTGTCTCCCAAGAGCACTTTGTTTAATGTCACTAAGTTTGACTTTGGTTACCCTTTTAGGCGGGTGAGAGGGGAGTACGAGCACTCCATGGTGATTCCTCGATCTCGATGTGAAGAAATTTGGTCATGACCTCTTCAAGACCGGCTTGCCCTTTCTCCTTGAGCTCCGGTGTGAGAATTGCTTTGACCAAGGCAAAAGGTTTGGACCGGCCCTTGCACTTGATCTTGTACTCAATCACTCCATCCTTGTACTTTCAAGGTGTGAGAGTCATCATAGAGGGCTGGTCTGGCATGGCCTTGTCTTCATGAAGCAAGCTTAGGCCCTTTTTCACTTTACCCTTGGCCTTCGTCCTCTTCTTGGCATTCTTGCTATTCTCAACAACGTTCTTCACTATGGTGGGAGGAAGTGGTTCCAAACAAGCAATATCAACCTCCAAAGCTTCCTTGGCATTACCATAACCCAATTTCTTTCTCTCAAGAGTCTTCTCTTTCTCTTCACAAACTTTTGGGGGTGAAGCTTCATGAACCATCTCACAACTACCCACATACCTCACTTCTTCTCATCTCACAACTACCCACATACCTCACTTCTTCTTCACTAAACTCATCATCCTTTATGGTAATTGTTCCACAAAGCTTGTTGGAAGAAGTCCTCATTGGGTCATATACCTTATCATCCACATTCAAGAGAACTACCCTTTGATCTTTGAAATCCATTCTAGCACCGGTAGTAAGTAGGAATGGGGTTCCAAGGAGTAGTGGGAGCTTGTTGGTATTCTTCATTTCCATGACAACGACGTCCATTGGGACTATGCAATCCCCAACCTTAATCGGATAATCTTCAAGAAGACCAAGTAGTTTCCGTGAAGAAGCGTCTCCAAAAGTGATAGGTGATGGGTGATAGGTGAGGTTTCTTATTCCTAGACTCTTGAACATCTCATTTGGTCATGACATCCACACTTGAACCGGAGTCACACAAAGCATCCTCAACGTCCAAATCACCAAGAGAGCAAGCTATAGAGAACTTACCGGGATTACCAAGTTTGGGGAGAGACTTAGGCTCGATCCTAGTTGTGCTTTGTGAATCAATGCAAGCAACACTACCCTTTGGTTCTTGAACCATGGTCACGTCCTCATCCTTCTCAAGGGTCACTCCCCCACCTTGTTTCTCAATGTCCACATTGAGCCTCAAGGGAACGTCTCTAGGGGGAAGGTTTTCAACATGTAAACCGTAAAGTAGAAGCTCAATCTCGTTAGTGGCAGCTTCATGTTCTTCAATGGGACGTGGGTCATATGAGGATATGGCATTGCAATACTCCTTTGAGGATTGTATTTCTTTCCCATTTGAGGAGCTTTGTTGCACTTTGCCTCTATTGGCTCCCTTGGTCTCCATTTGTTGAACTTTTGAACTCAATGCATCAAGCTTCTTGTGGAGATCATTGTATGAGCAAGCTACTTTGGTATTTATTTCCTCCATTTTCTTACTCATATCTAATGCTCCACTAGCTAAGCCTTGTAGGATTTGTTGAAGCATGTTCTTCATATCAAGGTCTTGAGGCATGGAGTTGTTGCCTTGAGTTTGAGGGACAACACTTTATTGAAAACCTCCTTGGTTCCCTTGAAAGTTGTTCTTGTAAGCAAAGCTTTGTTGGTAATTAATGGGGGCTTGACCTTGGTTGCCATAGTTGTTGTTGAAACCTCTTTGATAGCCATCATTGTTCCCAATATAATGCACTTCCTCTTGGTTGCTCAAATCCACCATTTCCTCATGGGACCTTTGATTTCCCTAAAAATTACAAACAAAGTGAATTGATTTTTTGGAAGCATTGAGAAGCGTGTCAATCATAGTGGCTTGCTTGTCCATCATGGAAGATTGCTTATCCAACTTCTCATTGAGAGCCATCATGGCTTTGGTTCGTTGTTGCTCCTCGAAGTCACTTGTGGTTCTTGTAGACCGGTCATACTCATCACCATATGTACCATCACTTAAAGCAAGGTTCTCAACCAACTCCATTGTTTCATTCACGTATTTGCCTAAGAAGTTTCCATTAGAAGCGGTATGAAGCAACATACGGATCTTAGGAAATGCTCCGCGGTAGAGTGTGCTTAAGAGGGAAGCATCCGAGAATCCATGATGAGGGCATTGCGATGTATAGTCTCTAAACCGCTCCCATGCTTCATTGAAGCTCTCATTTGCACGTTGAGTGAAGCTTGAGATCTCATTCCTTAGCTTAGCCGTTCTAGAGGGAGAGAAGAACTTGGCAATGAATGATGTCTTGCATTGGTCCCATGAAGTGATGGAACAGTGGGGAAGGTTCTTTTCCCATTGCCTTGCCTTGTTTCCAAAAGAGAATGGGAACAACCTTAGCTTAAAGCTATCCTCCGATACTCCATTCATCTTTGTCAAGCCACAAATCCGGTCAAAGTGATCCAAGTGATCAAGTGGATCCTCCACCGCCAAGCCATGGAATTTGTTGCTTGGTACCATGTTGATGAAGCTAACTTTGACCTCAAAGTCATTGGTCTCAACCGGTGGTGCTCGAATGACTTGGCGGTTAACATGAGCATTAGCCGCATCACCCGCTCCAACTATGTTAGGACCATTACGGGCGGGTGGGTAGTGGTTTCCATTACCACCATTTGCTCCTTGATGTGGAGCATAAGGAACGTGGTCATTACCACCATCCGCGTTTACTTGCACGTTTTCCTTACCAAGCCTAACAATGTGCACAACCCGTTCTCTATCTCTTCTTGCTCTAAGACCGCGGTGTAGAAGGTTGATGTCGTCTCTTGGCTCAACAAGATTGTTGTTTCCTTTAGAACGCAAGTTCATGCACCTACAAGAGAGAGCATGAAAGAGAGATTAGTAAACAAAAGAAAAGAAAAAGGCTTAATCTCAAAAAGAAGTAAAATCCTAATGTTGAAAGCTAAACCCAATTGGCAACTGCGCCAATTTGATACAAGGATTTTGCCGTGTATCAATTACTCAAATGCCTAAGTAGCATATGAGGTATCGAATCCATGGGTATAAGTTTCGATCACTAAGAATGCATACAACTTTGTAAGTTAAGCAAATAAAGGTGGTTTTGGTTTTCTAACAACCTAAATGATTCAAATTAAAGACAAGAACACAAGTAAACAAAGCAAAAACGAGTTTAACAAATAGATAAAGGCAAGCCCTTGGATGAGGTTATTGATTTGGATCCTTCCATGATCTATCTAGATGTCATTTCACACAAACAAGAAATTCCCTTAGCTTAGAACACTTAAACAAGATTAAGCCACTCTCATGGTCTTAATCACTTTGTTAACCATACAAATCAAGAACAAACCATCATTTGTGATAGGATGATTAACAAGCAATAAACATAGGCTCCTATGGCTCTAATGCTCCTTAGACAACTACTTTCATAGGCTAAGAAAGCAAAATCCCTTATTAGGTTCTTAAGGGAATTTCATCGAACATCTTGTGTGCATGAATTTTCTAAGATCTAGATTAACTATATCTAGCCTAATCTAGCATTATGAACACCAAATAAGAGAGGGAAGATGTAAACTAAGTCCTAGACATCAAGATCTACCATGAAATTCACCTAATCTACCTCATCCATGAGCTTAAAAAGATATACTCACTAATCATGAAGAACACACCAAATCTTGTGAAAGAGGTGATGTTATGATAAGCTCAAATTAATACCCTAAAAGTACTAAAGCTTTGTCGATTGTAATACTTAGGGATCGAATCCACATAGACTCAAGAAAACACACAATAAATTTTAATGATTGAATTAAGCTAAGTGATCAATGGAATTGAAAGCAAATACGTAAATTAAACAAGTTGTAATTCGATTGGAAGAGAGATAGGTTCAGGGTATTTCTCAGGAAATCAATGAATGCAGATAAACTAACCAATCAGGGTTCAGGTTACAAACAACTCTTGAACTCAAATGACTAAAGTATAATTAACCAACTCTCGTTGCGAGAATTATCTAAGTCTAAATCCTAGAATTCCAAATCTCTTTGCGAATCCTAAAGTCTAAACCAGCTTTTAGTTCAAGTTTGATTTGTTCACAAAACAACTAAACCAAAGGTGAAGAACTAATTCAGATTATGAACCCTAAACAACTAATCAACCTAGCATTCAAAGAAGTCCCTTATGAGAACCCTAAACCTAACAGAAGATCTACTCAGACATGGAGATTGAAACAATAAACATGACTGAATAAATACTTGAATAAAAAATAAAGAAGAGAGTAAAACAAGGGTTCAAAATCTTCTCTCGGACGAATAGAGTTTCAGACTTGTCTCCCTCAAAAGCTCTCTCACAAAAACCAAAGTAGAATAAATATTGAATGTATTGTCATAGCCAAAGTGGCTGAAAACCCTAATAAATAACCTAAGACACGTTTTGGGGCTTCTTGTAAATAATAAAGTCTTATGGGCAATTTGCAATCTCTCAAATCTTCAATAAAGTCGCGATCCTTCTGTTTCTTCGACGGGTATCGATCGATACCATAAGTGTATCGGTCGATACTCGGGTGATAAATTGGTGTCTCAGCTAAAGGATCTCTGCTTGATTCCAAAAAGCTCCAAAATGCTTCAATATCTCCAATAATGCTCCAAACAAACCTAAATCCTGAAAAGACTCTAAAAGACTCCAAAATACTATAAATACTCTATAAAAAGGACTTATATCATGGCTTAAAATGGGTAAAAACCATGATATATCAACTCCCCCAGACTTAGCCTTTGTTTGCCCTCAAGCAAAACAGAAAACTAAACCAGAGAAAGAGGTTTGAAAACACGCAGACTCACCTGTTCATGAACCATCGCAAAGACCCTTTTCCCAAGCACCCAAATGTCACCTAATCAGCTCCGGATCTAACCACCATGTACTTCTCCGTAGACATTCGCAGCTTTCCCAGACTCCACACATTATCCCGTAACATTGTTCAAATAAAGCCCTAATCGCTAGTTTCATCGCTGCAGCCAATGTTCAAGAACCTTCTAGATTCTTTACCATACAATATCATGACAAAAGAACCACACAATTCACACACTTTAATTTTTGGTATTATTTTCTCTCCCCCAGACTTGTTTCTCATTATGTTCTTTCTATCTTTCTTTTTTCTAGATCTGCATATACACATTAAGGTCTGAAACGCGAGTATTGATGGTGTTTGCCACCGAATCCCCGGTTCTTCCCTCTCTATGTATCAAAGGCGTAGACGAATAGTGGTATCACGGGAAATTTTCCTAACCTCACTTCCAACCTTTGTGTAATCATTCCTTCATAAGTAGAATAATGGGATCGCTGGAAATTTTCCTAGCCCTCTACTCAGAAGAAAATCATTTCATCTTTTCATGCTCTTATTTATTAACTTATAACAGGGAAGAGATACAATTACTTTTAAACACATGGGTTCCTTTGTCAGATATGAATGATGAATCAAGCTCTATGGACATCAACCACATCGATGAAGTGTAAAAATTTGGCTCATGCTTCAATGGACTCTGCTGGAAACATGGGTCTCTTCTAGTTAATTGTCAGCCTTTAGATTTTTCATTAGTCGATCTAGAACTGATCATGTAACACTGTTTACTCAAAAGAAAAATCAGAACAATAGGTTCAAGCACAGGATCATAATCTCCAACAGGCTTTGACTCAATAAAACGATTTTGGACTCAAAAATGACTGACTCTAAGAAAAACAAAAACAATGTCAGCAACTACCTCCCCTAGACTTAAACAACACTATCCCCAGTGTTATCTAGCCAAAGTTGGTTAAAGAAATCAAGAGAATCGAGTGGAATTGTGAAGAAGAAGTCGTTACCGATTCCGGGTTATGGGTATCGACCGACACAAGAGACTTCTTTCAACGACAAGTGAAGGTATTGCTCTTAAGGTGTGACAAAGGATCTGAAAGTGGTATGGTTAGCACTGTTAGATCACTCAAACACAGGTTAAAAGCAACAAGATATCATAATGCATAATCCAACAAAGTTCAAGATCAAAATAAACTGACAAAACAGACGCAAAAATCCAAAAGAAAAGAAAAAGAAAAAATGAACCAGATAGAACAGAGGACTAATCCTCATCAGAATCATAATCTCCAGCGGTGTGAGATGGTCCTTCTCCTGATGGTGAGCGTGGGCGAGATGGTGCAATGAAACCGCACCGAGAAAGAGTGGAGATGGCGTTCCAGATACTCTGGAAACTCTCGATCACATACCTCTGAAAGGTGTCTGTATCCATAGGAATCGCAGGTGGTGGAGGCAGAGTACTCGCAGAAGATGGAGGATGACGTGCTCATCGAGATCGACCTCCAGCAAGGTCAGGTATTGCCTCATCTTCAACAGCAGCAGGTGCTCTAGTGACTGGTGCACGACGTCGAGTAGTAGGTGCAACTATCAACAGATCCTTAGTAGGCTCAAAACGCAGCAGCTGTGGAGTGTCACCAATGTCTATCAGCCCTCTGTTAGGGAGCTGAACCAGAAAATCTCCATATGCGGTAGAGAAGTACCAACGTCGCTGAGGCTTCAGCCACCTCAGGTACTGCAAATGCTGCTCATCCATGAGAACGCGTGTAGTGGAGATTGAGTAGCTCGCAGTACTGATCCCAAAGTGCTGGAAGATAGGTGTGAGAAGACTCCCAACAGACTCGGTCTTCCTAGCGGTACCTCTAGTACTTTTGCCTACAAAAGGCTTGGTCTTCAAAGAGATCAAGTGATGTGCGAAAACAGCTCCAGGTTGACCTCTGTAAGCTCAGGCCACTCGTAATCCTCTCCTGGAATGATGTCTCTAATAGCCATGGCCAGCACTAGAAGCTCAGACACTCTCATCTTGTTCGGCTCCATTTTGCACAGAAAGGTGTTACTCAGAATCCTAACCAAGCAACGCAGGACTGTGTGGTGCACATCCATCTGAGTGGATGTCTTAGAATGATAGACACTAGTCCCGAAGTGCGCCCAGAAGGTATGCATGTCAGGGTGTGATGCAGGAAGCGCAACTCTCCTAAAGGCTCTCCTGAAGCCATAGATGTCACAAAGATTAGGGATTGGCAACCTATACCTCACTCCGCGAATCATGAGGGTCAAGGTTCCCTCATGTGCGTCCCTGAGGACCTCGTCCTGGTAGTAGACGTGGACAGACGCCATGAACTGACGAACCAAGTGTGGAAATAAGTCATACTGCCGTGTGGCAATAGTGCCCAGACCAATCCTCGTGAGCAGACACTAGAGCTCACCGTCTAGACCCAAACGACGCATGGTGACTCCATCAATAAATCGAGTGGGTTGCACATCAATGCCTAGCCATCCGTTGTAATGCAACGTATCATAATCATCCCAGTTGTCAGAGACAGGCTTGTAGATACAGTATGTGCTCTCAGCGATCTCCCTATATGTTCCCTCCCAAACTCTGTTGCAAGGAATCCTAGCCTTCTCGTTCCTCTTAGGCCAAGGAGCCCTACATGTGACGCTAGGAACAGCGGGTGGTGATGACGGTGCCACTGGTGGTGGAGGGATGTCCCGAGGAAGTATGCGGACGCTCAATGTTTACTGATGTTCCATCAATCATCACTCGGTAGTTGTCGTTGCTCAGGCAACCGGTCACTACACTCTTCCAATGTAAACCATCCCATATCTTGACAGGTTGACTGTTCCGGAATTCCGTTGGGCGCGGGTTGGAGCTCAATGCATCATCCCTTCGATTTCTCTTCCGAGTAGACATCTGCAATCAAAGACAAAGAACACAGCAAACACATAATAAACACCAAATCCAACAACACATCAACAATCAGCAACAAATTTCTAAAAATTTCATTACTGCACGTAGGGTATCGATCGACACCAACATGGTATTGATCGATACCCTGGCGATTTTCGGACCAGAAACTCAAAATTCAGCAAATCCGCAATTGCAAGCATACAAGCATAAGGGTGGGTTCGAAATTCCTCTAGAACAACTTAGGTAAGGCATATTATTCAGTAAATCAAGTTCTAAAAGGCAAAAATTTCAAAATCCCAAACCTTGTCTCCATGGAGTGAAAAAAGAGAAATTTGTGTGTCATACATTGCAGATCGAGAGAATGGATGATATAAATGGGTTTAGCACGAAAATCCAACAAGGTTAGGTCTTGAAATCGCTCAAATCCGTGAAAGATTGAGATTTTGGTGATTTGGGAGTGGATTTTCGAATATGTATCGAACGATGGGGACTGTGGAGAAGAGAAGAAACCCATGGGTTTTAAAAGAGAACTTACTTGTGCGTAGGGTGTCGATCGATACCCAGGTGGTATCGATAGATACCAAGGCGATTTGGTCGATGCAAGTTCTGTTTCTCCTTGTTTGCCTGATTCACTAAATACACAAGACACAAAAATGAAAAATAAAAAAGAAAAAGACTTATATACAGACTCAGAAGTGGGTGTCCTCCCACCAAGCACTCGTTTAACGTAATTAGCTTGACTGTACCGCCGTTCAGGCCGTGGGTGCATCATCCAGAGGCATTATGTGTCCTTCTGGAATCTCGGCTCTCGCCCAATAGTGTTTCACCCTTTGTCCATTAACAGTGAACTTTTCGCCTGAAGGATTTGTCAGGACAATCGCACCATGTGGTCTAACTTCCTTGACTGTGAAAAGACCTGACCAACGAGAACGCAATTTACCTGGAAACAAATACAAATGAGAGTTATACAGAAGTACCTGATCATTGGGTTCAAAGTGTCTGGAAAGGATTTTCTTGTCGTGAATTGCCTTAGTCCTCTCCTTGTACAGTTTCGAGTTCTCATATGCAAGATGCCTAGTCTCATCGAGCTCATTCATCTTGATCAATCGCTCCTCAACAGCAGACTTGATGTCGAAATTCAGCAACTTTGTAGCCCATGCTGCCTTATGCTCGATTTTGACTGGAAGATGGCACGCTTTTCCATACAGCAAGTGAAACGGTGTAATCCCAAGTGGTGTTTTGTAAGCAGTCATGTAGGCCCAAAGTGCGTCATCCAGCTTCAATGACCAATCCTTCCTGGTAACATTAACCGTCTTCTCTAGAATATCCTTGATCTGCATGTTGGACACCTCAAATTGTCCACTGGTTTGAGGGTGATAAGGAGTAGCAATACGATGATTCCCACCGTATTTCTTCAGCAACTTCTCGAAGATCTTGTTAATAAAGTGGGAGCCACCATCACTTATCACAATTCGAGGTACTCAAAATCGAGGGAAAATGATGGTCTTAAACAGCTTAAGGACCACTGAAGAATCATTGGTTCTCCTAGCAATGGCTTCAACCCACTTAGACACATAATCCACAGCAACCAAGATGTATTTGTGTCCATACGACGAATGAAAGGGACCCATAAAATCGATGCCCCAACAATCAAAGATCTCAACCTCCAAGATGAAGCTTTGTGGCATCTCGTGTTTCTTACTGATCTTCCCTCTCCTCTGACACGCATCGCACTGCGAAACGAAGGCATGATCATCCTTAAACATAGTAGGCCACAAGAAGGCTGCTTGAAGAACCTTGGACACGGTCTTGACAGTAGCAAAGTGTCCAGCATAATCGGATCCATGACAATGAAACAGAAGATTAGGTACCTCGGATTCAGCAATGCATCTCCTGTAGATACCATCAGAACAATGCTTCTTGTACAGGTAAGGTTCATCCCAAAAGAATCGCCTTATGTCACGCAAAAACTTCTTCTTGTCATATTTCTTGAGGTGCTTTGGCTCTGCATCAACAGCGAGGTAGTTGGTGATATCAGCGTACCATGGTTGATCAGAATCAGTTGCAGTGACTAGATACCCTTTAGAAGCACCAAGGTGTTCAACAGTCAAAACAGGTTCGGAAATCGCATGGTATAAACCGACACCAGGTGAGTGTCGATCGATACCAAAACCTGCAATTCGTGGGAATCGCAAAGTTTCGGCAAAACCCATTTGAAACTCATTTTCAATGCAGTAAATGGACTCTTCTGGTAGTTGATCATCAATAGGCACGTCTGTATCGATCTAAATCCTTGTAAGATGGTCAGAAACTCCGTTCTCTATTCCTTTCTTGTCCTTAACCTCAATGTCGAAACCTTGTAGCAAAAGAACCCAACGATAAAGGCGAGGCTTGATCAGTATGAACAATCACTTTGCTCCCAATCAGGTAGGATCGAAATTTCTCAAAGGAGAAAACAACTGCAAGTAGTTCCTTCTTTGTGGTGATGTAATTCCCCTGAGCATCATCCAATGTACTGCTGGCATAGTAGATAACGTGCAGCTTCTTATCCTTCCTCTGACCCAAAACTGATCCAACAGCAAAATCGCTAGCGTCGCACATGATCTCAAAAGGCAAAGTCCAATCAGGAGGTTGCACAATAGGAGCACTCACCAAAGCCTTTTTAATCTCCTCAAAGGCTGCAAGACACTCAGGTGTGAAATCAAATTTGATCTTATTGCATAGTAGAGCGGTGAGTGGGGGAGCTAGCTTGGATGAGTCCTGGATATATCTCCTATAAAACCCAGCATGACCAAGGAAGCTTCGAATATCCTTCACAAAATTTGGTGGTTGGAGGCTTGTCATGACCTGAATCTTGGCTTTGCCAACTTCGATCCCAGCTTCAGAAACCTTGTGCCCAAGCACGATGCCATCCTGAACCATAAAGTGACACTTTTCCCAATTAAGGACCAAGTGTTTCTCTTCACATCTCTCTAGCACCTTGCAAAAGTTATCAAGACAGATCTTGAATGATGATCCATACACTGAAAAATCAACCATGAACACCTCCATAAAATCCTCAATCATGTCTGTGAAAATAGACATCATGCATCTCTGAAAAGTGGCTGCAGCATTACACAATCCAAATGGCATTCTCCTGTATGCGAATGTGCCATAGGGACATGTAAAAGTCGTATTCCCTTGGTCATCTTGATGTATCGGAATCTGGAAGAAACCTGAATACCCATCGAGAAAACAGTAGTAGGTATGACTAGCCAACCTTTCCAACATCTGGTCAATGAATGGCAATGGGAAGTGATCTTTCCTTGTGGCTGCATTCAACTTTTTGTAGTCAATGCACATTCGATGCCCAGTGATAGTCGTAGTGGGAATCATCTCATCCTTCTCATTCTTCACCACAGTTATCCCTCCTTTCTTAGGAACAACGTGCACAGGACTGACCTAAGAACTGTCCGAGATGGCATAGATAACCCTTGCATCCTAGAGTTTCATGACCTTCTTCTTAACCACTTCTTTCAGGTTTGGATTCAGCCTCCTCTGATGCTCAACTGAAGCCTTGGACTCGTCCTCAAGATGAATCCTACGCATTCACAGATCCAGTGATATACCTGAAATGTCATCAAAAGAATACCCAAGAGCTTTGCGGTACTTGCACAACTTGCTCAGCAGTAAGGCAATCTCTGCGTTGTTCAAAGAAGCATTAATAATCACTGGGTATGTGGAATTAGGACCAAGAAAACCATACCTCAGATTTGCTGGAAGTGGCTTGAGTTCCACCTTAAATGCTTTCTACTCGTTCCAATATCCAAGCCCAGCAGCTTGCTTAGAACTTTCGGCCTACTCCCTTTATGGTCGCAGGGTATCGATCGATACTGATGGTGCTGTATCGAGCATCTTCAAATATCCAGCAGCAACATCATCCGTATAAACCTCTGACTCAGCTGAACATACCAATGCTCTCTCCAATGGATCCTCAGGATGCGTCTCCAGGAAGTACTCTTCAGCAATGTTATTGAAGATATCTACAAAGAAAGTCTGCCCATCGATGGTTGGTCTCTTCATCATCTTCTTCATGTTAAAAGTCATGACCAAATCACCGATGTTAAGAGCTATCTTCCCATTCATGCAATCAATCAGAGCATCAGCTATTGCTAGGAACGGCCTTCCCAAGATAAGAGGATCTCTGGGCTCTGCATCATACTCCAGGACAATGAAGTCAGTTGGGATCAAGCAATTCCCAATCATAATAGGAACATCTTCGAGCAATCCCTCTGGAAGTCAAACTGAGCGATCAGCAAGTATCAGTGAGATCCTTGTTGAAGTGAAGTCTGTCATGCCCATTCTCTTAGCAACTGAGTACGGCATGAGGTTGACACTTGAGCCAAGGTCACAAAGAGAACGCTCAAATTTTTCTGTAAAGATCGTACAATCCAACACAAAACTCCCTGGATCTGGTAGCTTCTTTGGGATCATGTTGGTCATGATTGCGCTGCACTCATGAGTAATCATCAAACATCCGTCCTCAAGGTTCACATTGCTAGACACCATCTTCTTGACATATCTCCTGAAAGCTGGAGAAGTTTTGATAGCATCGATGAAAGGAAGTTCAACAATTAACTTATCCATAAATGCCTTGCATCTAGAGTTTTCTACCTCCTTCTTAGTCTTCCCAATAGCCCTGGGATAAGGTATCCTTGGTATGTAAACTCTTTCTACAGCCACATCAGGTACGTCCTTCAAAACTTTAGGTGTTGAATCGATTGCAGGATCAATGTCGATCGATACAGGGGTAGTATCGATCAATACACGGAACTTTGAGTTGTCTCGTGAAAGTATTTTGACCGTTGTCGATCGATGCTGGCTTGTGTCTATCGATATCCTGGGGATTTCAGAATCCTCATCGTCAAGATCGACGAAATTTCCTGCAGTTTGGCCAAATTTCACTCCTGTATTGACCTCTTTTCTACTCCTCAAGGTAATTTCATTGATGTGTGCCCTTGGGTTCTCTCCTTTCCTTGGAAGAAAACCTTCTTACCTTTTCACAGCCTCTGAAGTCTGAGCTACCTGATTTTCCAGCTTCTTTTGAAGTATGCTGAGAGCGTCGATCCTTCCACTCAGATATTTGTACAGAGCATCTATCTTACCATTGAAGTCTACTGATATCTGTTGTTGTCCTTAAACCAACGTTTCAAACATAGACTCGATCTTGCTCTCTGGGGGTTTAGCAGGTACATGTTGATAAGATGAATTCACATAGTTCCTGGTATAACCATTGTTCTGAGAAGATTTCTGGCTAAACTGATTCGACCCAAAACCTGGTGTTGTGATATAAATCGTATAATATAGTTTGATGTTAATGGTCTCACCAAACTATATTTTAATTTGATATAGTTTGATGCTAATAGAAAAATATATTTTTGCTATTGATAATTAAAAACTAAATACAAATTTACGTTGGGAAAACGGCCAATTCCCCCATGAAGTATTCGGCCGCTGATTATTCATATACGAAGTATCAAACAATGCTAAAACCATCATCAGCTACCTATAATTTTGAATTTCCTACATGAAATTTTGAAAATTGGTCAATTCCACCAAAACCGTAAACAGTGTTAGATTTCCGTTAACGGAATCTGACGTGGCTGACACGTGGCTTAATGGTTTGGTCTGGTTTGCGATTAAACCAATTTTTTTTTTAATTGCTGAGTCCAAAAACGGACTCGTTTTGATCCGCATACGATTTATATCACAATAAGTTCTCAATCAGCACAACTGCATCATCCGAATACCTGGTGTTGAAATTTCTTTTACTCGCAGCATCCAAAGCCATCTGGTACATCCAATCGATCCCTCTGTAGAAATTACCCAGTAGCTGAATCTGAGTGAACCCATGGTGCGGACAGTCTCTCTGATATGACTTGAAATGAATCCAAGCAGCCTTGAGTGCCTCTGTCGGACCTTGAGAAAACTGAGAAATCTTGTTCATGAGCTCTCCGGATCTCGCATCATCATAGAAATTATTCAGGAACGCATTCTTCGTCTCATCTCATGTAGTCAACGAACCAGGGGGTAACTGTTTCAGCCAATAAGCTGCATCCCCACCAAGAGAGTATGGAAATAGCTTGCAGAAGAGGTACTCATTGGGCACTCCATTGTATTTCATACCAGTGACCAAATCCTCAAACCTCTCGATATGATCCATAGGATGTTCATGAGATAGACCATGGAAAAGATGCTAACTCACAAGAGCGTAGTACGCAGGTTTCAGCTCAAAGTCATTTCTCTGAAAAGTTGGAATGCGAATCGCAGCTCGATTGGCATAGAACTGATCAGGTCTATTGTGCTCACCAAGCGTCCTCCCACGATTAGCCACAGCATTCCCTGCATTCGCAGCATTCACAGCGACAATCTCCTCGACAACAACAGGAGGTGGGATGATGTTCCCCTCTCCATCCAATCGTTGTCCTCTCTCATTGCACAATCGACCCTCTTGGTCTCTGTAAGCACCAACTGCATCTTGAACTAAAACCACTGGATTGTTGTTCATTTGTGCTGGCTTCTTTGCTTTTTTGTTTGTGCGTTCCAAAAGTGCTAGCTTCTCTAATGATAGATTAACTAGCGGAGTGCTCTTGTTCCTTCTGGTTTCACGATTAGGCATGCACCTGAAACACAAAAGTCAAGAACGTAAGTAACTCAAAAATTCACGACATGTATCGACCGATACCACTAGGGTGTCGATCGATACTGGTCGAACTTAGTCGAAAATCTCAAACTAAAATCTAATGGCGAATTGAATCCCCGGCAACGGCGCCAAATTTGATAAGCTCAAATTAATACCCTAAAAGTACTAAAGCTTTGTCGATTGTAATACTTAGGGATCGAATCCACAGAGACTCAAGAAAACACACAATAGATTTTAATGATTGAATTAAGCTAAGTGATCAATGGAATTGAAAGCAAATACGTAAATTAAACAAGTTGTAATTCGATTGGAAGAAAGATAGGTTCAGGGTATTTCTCAGGAAATCAATGAATGCAGATAAACTAAGTAATCAGGGTTCAGGTTACGCACGACTCTTGAACTCAAATCACTAAAGTATAATTAATCAACTCTCGTTGCAAGAATTATCTAAGTCTAAATCCTAGAATTCCAAATCTCTTTGCGAATACTAAAGTCTAAACCAGCTTTTAGTTCAAGTTTGATTTGTTCACAAAACAACTAAACCAAATCTCTTTGTGAATAGTTATTTTTCTCACTCTAAGTTCTATCAGATTACTCAATTGCACTGTCGTGCCTAATTGATTAACCTAAGATCTAAGTTCCAGGTGATCAATCTATAATTAGCTTTGAGAACAACCTAAGGTGAAGAACTAATTCAGATTGTGAACCCTAAACAACTAATCAACCTAGCATTCAAATAAGTCCCTTATGAGAACCCTAAACCTAACAGAAGATCTACTCAGACATGGAGATTGAAACAATAAACATGACTGAATAAATACTTGAATAAAAAATAAAGAAGAGAGTAAAACAAGGGTTCGAAATCTTCTCTCGGACGAACAGAGTTTCAGACTTGTCTCCCTCAAAAGCTCTCTCACAAAAACCAAAGTAGAATAAAGCTTGAATGTAGTGTCATAGCCAAAGTGGCTGAAAAACCTAATAAATAACCTAAGACACGTTTGGGGCTTCTTGTAAATAATAAAGTCTTTTGGGGCAATTTGCAGTCTCTCAAATCTTCAATAAAGTCGCGATCCTTTTGTTTCTTCGACGGGTATCGATTGATACCATAAGTGTATCGGTCGATACTCGGGCGATAAATCGGTGTCTCAGCTACAGGATCTCTGCTTGACTCCAAAAAGCTTCAAAATGCTTCAATATCTCCAATAATGCTCCAAACGTACCCAAATTCTGAAAAGACTCTAAAAGACTCAAAAATACTAGAAAACTCTATAAAAAGGACTTATATCGTGGCTTAAAACGGGTAAAAACCATGATATATCATGTTAATCATGATTAGAGAATAGGAATATGAAAGATTAGATAGATATGAAAAGATATAACCTTAAACTTGCATAAATCAAAAGAATCCAAGAGAAAAATCCCAAGAACCCTAAAAAGACAAGGTCTTGTTCTAGAGAGAAAAAGAGAGAGAAAAAAGGAGAAAAAACATAAAAAAGGAGATAGATCCAAAAATGAGATCTTTAACATATAAAAAAGTGTTTTTCTTACTGGGTCTAAGTTCTGATACCGGCCCGGTATGGTTGGGCCGGTATGGAGACTTTGCTTCTTTGAGCATAACTCGTTTGGGCGCCAGTCAGACATATCCCTGCTAAATCTGGTATATCTTTCAAACCACCGATCAGAATGACTTGCGACCACCTCCAGAAGACAGCTAACGCAATTACCTACAATTTCGATGAAGGCTTCAGAAGCTAAATCCGAGCGTAGGTCCTACGTTCAGCCTGGTATTTCAGACACTTTGGCTGGCTTTGGCGAGAGCTTCCACGCCGAGAGAGATTGGGCCGGCACAAGAGGCCGGTATTTCCCCTGGTCGAGTGAAGTTTGGATACCGGGCTGGTGTGTCGGAGGAGTTTTGCCCGGCATGAAGTGTCCTGCATGCTGGTACCGGGCCGGTATGCATGGCCGGTGCAGGGGTTGGTCTCTCGGCCAGGCGGATACATCTTCAGTAAAACCTCGATAACTCCCTAACCAGATTTTAGAATTATCTGATTCAAACTCCTCTGGATATATAACTCACTCCTCTACAATTTCCATCCATGTCAACGAAGCTAATTCAGATCGGAAGACCTTCGTCCAGCCACATCTTTCCGGCGTCTCGGATGGACTTTGCAGTCTACTTTGGTCCATTTCTCCAAATATGCCCAAATTGCGTCTAATCACCTAGAAAGTACTCCAAAACATGCAAGAACTGACTAGACCTAATGCAAACACCTAATACTCTAATTTAGACCAAAATGCTATATAAACTATGAAATACACATGCATGAGACTCGAAACACTAAACAATATGCATGCTAAAACATGTAAAATATGGGAATATCATTAACCCTCATCTCGCCAACCTCGGTGAACCAAACAATGATCGTCCAGCTCGAGACGGTGACCCGAATGACCCTCTCGTTGGCGCTGCCCGACAACCTCCACCGCGAGTGGAAGATCATCACCCCTTTGACCACGCTGCGTTGCGACAACTTCGGCAACAACTACTTCAGCTATTGCCTCCCCAAGGAGTGCATCAACCTCAACAACTAGCTTACCAAAGTCCAGCACCAATCGCTCAACACCGAAATCATCAAACCATCGGTGATTTCGACTCTTCTGATTCTTTCTTCTTGGATAGGAATCCAATTCGTCCTCGTAATCCTCAAAGGCATTATTTTGAGATTAAGCCTCGAAATATTGGATTGGTGAAACAAAATCAATTCCATGGCTTGCCCACCAAGCACCCACTCGATCACATTGACACATTCGAGGAGATATGTAGCACGACTCAATCAAATGGAGTTCCACCTGATTATCTTAAGTGCAAGTTATTCACCTTCTCTTTGAATGACAAGGCACTTAGATGGATGAAGTCACTGCCGACTCAGTCAATCACTACTTTGAACGAGTACAAGGTTGCTTTCTTGAACCAATTCTACACCAAGCAAAGATCGAGCTCCATAAGAAGCAAGATCTCGGGTTTTCAACAAGGACCTACCGAATCTTTCTATGAGGCCTTGGAACGTTATAAGGAGTACACTAGAGACTGCCCTAATCATGGTTTCTCTGAAGGAAATCTTTGGAACATCTTCTACAACGGGATCGATCACAAGTACAAGCTATCCCTCGATACCGCGAGCAATGGAAGTTTCATGACCAAGTCGGTATCGAAAGCTAAGATTCTTATCGAGAACCTTGCTCCTAGTGACGCTAATAGCTGCCTCGGGTACAATAGAAACATTCGTACTACCAACACGTCATCCGAGTCAACACAAATCACAGAGGTTCGGAACATGGTTTCACAACTATTAAAAGTTCAAAGAGGCGTTCATGCTATTAAGGACGTGGTGGATACTAATGGTGATCCTATGATGGAATATATTGGAGATGGTACAGAGGAGAACAAAGAAGAAGTGAACAACATTGGTGGAAATTTCTCACGGCGGATCCCATGTAAGTTTCTCTTCCCCCTTGATTTAAACCGATCCTAAAACTTTCCCACTTCATAAAAACGATTTTTAAGTCTAAGGAAGGGGAATTTTGGATCAAAAACACAAAACGTCATCTCTTTGCTCTTGAGAGAGTGTTCTTGAGTCCAAAACCCAAAGAGCTAAAAATTGGGGATCTTGTTTAATTTGTTTGGTTTGAAGTGAATTAACCAAGGAATTTTTATTCTCTTACTCATTCATCATCAAAATTCAAGGTATGTTCTCTCTAAACTCAATTTTTCTCAACTTTTCAAGTTTATGAACTTTTTGAGTTTCCCATGGATTTAGCTAATTCTTGTTAGATTATGAAGGAATTCACTTAGCTAGACTTGTTTAACCATAGATTTTACAATTTTGATGGATTTACAACTTGTATTCACCTTGCATCAATCTTACACATAAAGTAAAATTTGTGTTCTTCATTAAAAACGAATTTGGGTGAATTATGAGTGGTTTAAGCATTCATTGAAATTATTTTATCATATGCATTTGGGATTTGCTTGATTTTTGGCACTTTAGAACTTAAGATACAAGTTTTTGATGAAATTTTCTATGCCATGAACAGTAACTCCGAAAATTGCAAATATTTTTGAGAAAAATTGGTTTTAATCTTGTTTTTCCATTCTTGTTGATTTAGATTGTCTCAGCATGCTCTTAATTTATTATGCTAAGCATTGAGACAACTTCCTCGAGGTTTAGTAAATTGTTTACTAATGTTATTCTTCAAGAATTTTCATTTTGTAGGAAATTCCAATGACGGATGATGACTCTCGACGACGTTCTACTAGGCTTACACGAGTAACCGACGAACTCTTGGTGTTTCGAGAACCGGAGGAAATCATTCCTCAAGTCCTACGAACAAGGAAGACCCAAAATCAACAAGGAAGAAGCCATGGAAAAGATGTTGTGCAAGATAGTGAGGAGACATTGAGCTACCACTTGAGAAATGAGGATGACGAGCTGGAAGAAGCGCAAACGAGATTCGTGACGGTCGAGCGAGTGGCTGCACCACAGCAAGTTCCTAAACCGGTTCGCAAACCGAGGAAGGCAAGAGCTAGTCGGGATAGAAGAAGAGAAAACACGTTGAGTGCAGAAATGATACTCGCTGGACCAGCTCTAGATGAGAATACCGATTACATGGCTGGTATGAACATCATGAAGATTATCCCGACGCTTCGTCTTGATTGGGAAGCCATTGACCATCTCGGCCGTAGCGACGTTTCATGGAGCTTTCTCACCCGACTTATGAGAAGTTGACAAGGGGCTTTCTCTATACCATATCTCTAGCTTATCATGTTGGACATAACTTCACGGCAAAGGACGAGATCCTTTCGTTCTCTATTGGTGAGAAATCTTACTCCATAACCAACGGTGATCTTTGTGAACTATTTGGATTTGCTTGTGATGAGAAAAAGACTTTCACGAGGAGCATAACTTCTTATGGCATTTGGAACCGATTTGCTAGCAAATAACTCGACCCAGGCTCGTCAAAGGAGTCACGAATCACGCACCCCGTTGTCCGCTACATGCATCGAATGATCGCACAAATAATTTTCAGTCGGAATGAGCAAAGTTCGGTCCTTCGAGATGAGTTTTTCATTCTTACCGCCCCTTTTGTGGACATGCCCGAAACAGCAAATCTTGGCTCAATCATTGCTACACGCTTCATTGCGATTAAGCATGACGCTTCAAAGGAACGCAAGGAAAGCAATGCTTACAACAACTTTGGAGGCATTATCACCGCGATCCTTCTACATCGTGGAGTTAACTTCGGGACTGAAGAACCATTTCAATATGAGAACAAACTCGACCTCGCCGGGCTTCAAAGGAAATGTTATCTCGCTGGTTGGCTTGAAGAGTCCAAGATTTTTGCTTACATATTCACGCCACCATCTTCAAAGGAGGCACAATGGATCCTTCTTCCTTGCGAGACCCTTCCTCGTTTACGAGACGGTAACCCTTCTTTCAACCCTCCTGAAAATATGTGGTTCATACGTACACCGGAAGATCCTATTGTAGGGATTAGCTTTTTCTACAAAGCTCGAGCAAAAGCAGCACGCAACTCTCGCCTCAATGTAGAGCCTCGACGCCTCGCAGTGTTAGGTGCATCATCATCTTGTATTCCTCCTTTGGTTCAGCCTATCACCGCACCAATGAGAAACCGTACAGACCAATGGTTCTATGCTACTATTGAAAAGGAAAGAGAGGAGATGATACTCCTTCAAGACCAGGTTCGCACTCAAAGAGAGATGATCTCAAAGCTCGTCAAGAAGTTTGTACCACATTTCTTCAAGAAGTCTCGAACAACCCAAGGAACTGAGCAAGTGGACAAAGAGCTAGGTTGTCTCTCACTCATCTCTGGTTTCGATCAGACCGAGGCTACCGATGACGACGTCACAAGCCATACGCCACAAGAGGATGAGTTTGTAGTTGATTCCGACGAGACAGAGATGCTTTCTCACGAATCCGACGATAACGAGATTTCATCTTCCATTTCCATAACGTTCTGATCCAGGTCTCTTTGTAAAAAATTTATTTTATTTATTTTCTCTTTATTATTTTTTTTATTTTATTGAGTCTGTCCGCTCCCTTTTATCGCTCACTTTCACACCGAAACGGTGTGGGGCATGTCGGGGGGGGGGAGATTTATCATCTACTAACGCATTTTATTTTTCTTTGATATTATTTTATTTTTCTTGAGTCATTTTAATGATTTTTCTTGAGTCGTTTTATTGAGTCAAAACTATTATGTTGGAAATTATGAACTTTTTTTGGAACTAACCGTGTGACACCAACTTTTAGTGACCGTTTTAACAGAGATTGACAGCAGATTTTTACTAATGGAAAACCCGTGAGTGGACCGACCTACCATAAACCACCCATTTCTCTACGGGAACCGAAAGATTTAGCGCTGGCTTCAACCTAATGAACTTAACTTTTCTCATCTTTGGGCTTGGTATACATCGACAAAGACACCTTTTTCGAGCCTGCCATGACAAGTTTGTGTGAGTACGGTTTCCCTCTCTCTTCCCTTCAGTTAAGTACTTCAATGCAAAAAGGATATGGATGGCGCGGAAGTGAACTGGGGATTCGGTGGCAAACACCATCAATACTCGTGTGTCATGGAAGTATGCCAAAAGAAGTGAACCGGGGATTCGGTGGCAAACAACATAAGTACTCGCGTCTCATGGAAACTTATCCAAGGAGAAGAACCGGGGATTCTGTGGCAAACACCATCAATACTCGCGTCTCGTATTCCTTAATCTCTTGAAACAAAAAGAAAGAAAAAAGAGAAAAAGAAAAAAATCGATCTAAGGAACAGAGAAAAAGGGAGAGGAAAGAAACCATATTTAAGACTGTCAAGGTAAGCATGAAACTTGATTGAGGAAAGTCTACATGTTCTTTGGTCGATACTCCCTCGATGAGACCACACACCTTTAACTTTAAAGAAGTTAGCAATGGAGAATTCGGGTAACCTTATGAGAATGTGGGCCGGACTTGGGAAGTTGAGAAGCAAACGGCACAGTACATGGTGGTTTCTATCTAACATCAAATATGTTCCAATTGGTTTACGACATTGAAGGTTAGTACGATGTTCTAAAGAATTTGTGAATTTCCGCGTTTACAGACCCATTTTCTATTCTTAGTTTCTTTGTTTTCTTGAGAACAAGCAAAAAGCTAAGTCTCAGGGAGTTGATATACTATATATGTTACTGTTTTTATTACGGATTTTAGTATTTTATCTAAGCATTTTCATTCGGTTTTGTGTTTTTTGAGGTAGTTTTCTCGTATTTGTAGTTTTAAAGTCTATATAGGTCAAATCATCAAAAGGATGCAAAATGGAGCCAAAAAGGAGTTTACCACGTCCAAGACATGTTTCCAAGTCCAAAAGATCAGCAAAGCACCTAAAGCTCAAGAAAGGCGGATTTCTACGATTGGATAGCACATATACATCAGAAGTTTCACCTTCGTTGGATGCCTTCCCGTTGATGGATTGAGATGAAATTTGGTGGAAATATATAATTGTAAGTCATTTTTAATATGAAATTGGTTTGAAGTCATCATTTGGAGCAGTGGTTAGGAAGATACATTGATATTACTGAAGAAGTGTCCGAATTGGGCCTGAGCTCGGCCCATGAGCTCGGCCCAGAAGCTTGGCCCATGAGCTCGGCCCAGAAGCTTGGCCCATGAACTCGGCCCAGAAGCTTGGCCGACCCTGCGACCCAAAAACTTCCTTTTTGGTTTAATGAAACCCTAGATCGAGTTTAGGGCTATATATATTTTTTTTAGCCTCACAAATCAGGGAGCCACCCTAGAATAAACAGAGCCACGAGTTTTCATAGTTTTTACAAGTTCTTCATTGATTTGGATTCTAAGAGCTTCAAGGTGAAGATCTCGACTTAGTACTTCGATATAGAGAAATTTTTTCAACCTTAATCTTTTAATACAAGTATTCACATCATGATTTCAATTCATAATTGCTGTGTTTTGTGCATCATGAGTGAATAGTTTGTTCGTTAGGTTGAAGGGGATCCATGGGTACATAATTCGATATTGATATGATGATTGTTTAAAAGGAATATTCATATGGCTCTTCATCTTTATTTGTTCTTAATGCATGCTTACTTTACCGCGCATTTAGTAATCTGATCTTAAGTTAATATACTCTCCAAAAGCTTGTTATATTGTCGGAACTAATATTTGATGAGCTAGGCGTTTTAACCTTCCAAAAGTCGAGTTAAGGAGTCTAGTGAACTTTATCATTACTTGCTCAATTTAATGCATGTTCTCATTCTGCAATAACCTTCCAAAAGCTGAGTCTATTGGTTTGTAAAACATATTGGTCGGTGCCACGACAGTGGAAAGACTATAAATTTGTGTTTTGTGTTCAAGACGGTTTTTTAACTTAAATCCCTATCGAATCATCTATCTTATCGTTGCATGTTTTCCATGAGGTTTCCCTAAAACCTAACCTTTTTTATTGTTTAATCTCTGATTTTATTTGCTTATTTACTTTATTTGGTAATAACCATCGACACACTCTCTTTCATTTTGTTTTAGCTTGATTATTCTTCTAACGTTTTCTTCGTTCCCGTACTATACTTATTGTGATTGCTGTGAACTTGCAGCTAGTATTAGTTGGGTGAAAACTTTACCCACATCAAGGATCCCATAAAACTTGTTGTTCCATGCTCGATCAATGTAATGGAATTTCTTGATTCCCATTTTATGAACACATGCAGCATATATGAACCACTCTTAGAACATGGAGGAGCTACAAAGAATGCTGAAAACGTTCTAGAATAAGGTGCACCCGTCACACTAGAGGAAAACATCAAACCGACAATTTCGACGTGCGAAAAGATCCCTTTTGATGCACACTCTGCCCTTACTCATATGGGACGTGATGGAAACTTAAATGAAGCCAAGGAGAAGCCAAATATTCCCCTAGGACCAGAAAACATCATTGGAGACAAAGAAGACGACGATTTGAGCAAGACGGCCCGAGACACCTCCACCGCGGTCGCACCTCCTCGACCCGCGGCCAAACCTCCATTCGCCGGGGAGACGAATCCGAGCGCATCCATATTTAGATCCTCATTAATATAGTCATTATATTTAGAGATGTTCTTTTGTGTCGGTTTCAGTACATTCCTCTTGTATTTCATGCTTCACTTTAACGCACACGTGAACTCCATCCATGGCTCCAACAAATCCACTAAAATATGGCTATTATTTTCGCTTCATTACCTGACGTCCAGGAATCTGGCTCAGTTCTTGTCTCGTTGGAGTTATTATATAATCACAAGCAAGTAACTTAGTTGCTCTAAGCACTTCAAATTTTTTCCTATTCGCTATCTCTTGTGTTCGGCCAAATCGCAATCCTACATCTCTCTAGACTTTGTTGTGTCCACATATCCGTAGAAACATGGTCACACTCTCTTCAATGCTTACATTCAATGTTGATTGTAAACCATAACTCGTTTGCAGTTTACCACACAAAGTTCTGAAACAATCAAGGGAAATTCGTAGTTACTGAAGACAAGAACATTATCTTCTTGTAATCGACGCCAAATAAACATCCACCCAAAACCGCCATCGGTTTGGTTGTATTAACTTAATTGATTGTATTAACTTAATGATGGTTGAATTATGACTTTTTTGCACCACAGTCACCTTACCAAAGCTTGCTCACAAATCTGGCACTATTTTTTTGTCTTCTTATGTGTAAAATGACAATTTTACCTCTGCTTCTGATTCGTCCGTGTACTGTACACAAATAATTTTGCGCAGTATTGTACAGGGCAAGACCAGAAAGTCAATGGGTGAATAGTAAATTAAGTGTTAGTTTTCAAAATAAGTTAGGAAAGTGTTAAAAACTTATAGTACAATCAAAGGATTCCCTTTATTGTTCTTATTGAGTCGTTCAGATTTTACAATTTGGTACTTTATGATCTTTTTCGTTTATGAATAATACTTTATCAGCTACAATAATAATTAATTTGTTTTTACATATTTTTTTCAAACATATCTCAGAGATTTATTATATATATTTATTTATATATTCACTAATTGTTGATTGCGGTCGGACTGTATCAAATCGGGTCAATCCACGGACCCGGTGACCCGAATGACTCTCTAGTTTGCTTCCCGGATCAGAATTAAAAATATTAATTTAATATATTAAAATAAAATTTTATAACATAATTTTTTATGATTTAAGTTAAAATCAGAAAATTTAGCGGAATTTAAACAATTTCGTTTGATATTTCCAACTTAAAATCTTTAAAATCTAATATGATTTAATATTTTTCCAAAATTTTATATTTTCAGATTTTTTCTTATTGTCTACAAAATAATTCATGTTTTTCAATTTAATACTATTTATGGAAAAAATATTTTTAACATTATTTATTTTATAAATTCATGTTTGGCAATTTTATTAAAAAAAATTCTGATTTCTTCTTTAACATTATTTATTTTTAATATACTAAACCAAAAAATCTCCAAAATCTTGAAAATCTTTTGTATGTTGTCTAATAAAATATCTTAAACCACATATTTTCAACACCACCTCTCACCCGAAAATATTTTCTGAAGATATTATATTTAAATATATATATTATCCTAAATTCAGAATTATATTTATTTTTATATATTTATATTTGTAAAAACAAATTGGGATAATGCTAAAATAGTTTCCAAAAAGATTGTTTTTAAAAAAAAAAAATATTGAGTGAATCGAAAAATGAAGACGATTCAGAATGGGATTATTTAACGGTTTCTTTTCCATGTATATTTCACAACTCCGGTGACGGTTTATTCAGGTCTTGCTGGCGAGATAGGAGAGTATGGATCACTCCCTTGTATGGCAACAGTTAGTCCCACTTTGGATGCACATTTTCCATTGATTTTGGTGGCCTTCCAGAAGTATAAATTGAGATTTATGATTTGGGTTTTCTCACAAATTCTCCACCAATCTCCTTCAAAAATTAATTTCCCTTTTCGATTCTACTCAACTCTCTTGAAGATGGCTGACAATTTGCGAAGAGCTATTCAAGATCTGGATCTTGGTGTCGAAGATGAGCCTTTTGCTCTTCCAATGGATGTGGTGAATCAAGCGGCTAATGAAAACCGTTTTGTTCTCATGGGAAGGCCGACAATACCACATAGACAAAACCTTCGTTCGATTATTGCTAATTTGCCTCGCATTTGGGGTCTTGAACAACCACCGATATCAATTCATCATCCGTCAGAGGAAATTTAGAGAGCGATCTCCGACGTGTTCCATGGGCTTTTGCGGACAAAATGTTAAGTCTTCACATATGGGCACCACAGATGGATCTCGCAATGCTGAATTTCATTCCTTTCTGGATTCAGATCCGAGGTGTCCCACTACAATATATGAACCAATATGTAATCGCACATTATGGGTGTGCCTTTGGTATGCAGATGGATGTCGATTATAATCACGAGGCTGTAGCAAGGCGTGAGTATGCCCTAGTAAGAATCAATTGGGATATCACTCTCCCTCTGAGATTTCAATGCAATCTCCAACTCCTGCCGGGTGTGAACACTCTCTTGCGATTTTGGTATGAATGACTACGTGGATTCTGTGAGGTATGTGGAATGATAACTCATGATTCCGATAATTTTCTTGTGCAAAATGGTGGTGTTGTTCACATCTCTGATGATGAAGATGATGTCGACAATCAAGCTAATGGTCCACGTCCAAACTGAGGGGTTCCAATCCGAGAATTGGATGAGAATGAAATGCAAGAAGATGTCCAAAACCAGAAAGCACAACAAGTTCCAAATGAGCATGAATTGCAGGATGATGAGTATGTTGAAGAGGAAGATTTTCTTCCCCTTGAAGAGGTCCAACGCTTAGAAGCGGAAGAAGATATAATGATATATTGATGTGGAGAAACAATTTGGTAATGCTATGGAGAGAGGGGAACTTAACATGAATGAAACGTTCAATCATATTCCTATCTTTTCCAATGCAATTGATGACATATAAGGTACAAATTTACAGCCTGAAGATCTTTCAATTGTTGATCAAGAAATGGCTAAGGATTGTGCTGGTTTTGATTAGGATTTTATGAGTAAGAATATCCGTAAAAGGAAGTTCATCACTGAAATTTAGGCAGAGACATGGATCTCTGAAATGGTGGGATTCGTTGGAGAATGCAGTGGTACAGTCAAGTCTGCTATCACAACCATGACCGTTGGAAGCGCAGTGGGCCCTGAACAACCTTTTCCTCTATGAGGACAGCCTGCTGGAACTGTCGAGGTATCAAAAATGACTCGACAGTTCGACGCCTTAATGAGATACATCAAAAGTATTTTCTGGACATCATATGCCTTTCTGAGACAAAGCAACAAGACAACTACATCATAGATTTGTGTTGTGATTTTGGTTTTCAGCATTATGTAACAGTTCCACCAATAGGTCTTAGTAGTGGTTTAGAAATTTTATGGCAGCAATCATTAGATCTCTCTGTTTATTTTCAATCTCCCAATCTTGTAAATTGTTTCATCAAAAGTAATGGAATTGGTTTCTATTTATCCTTTGTCTATGGACATCCTGATCCAAGTCTTAGTAACAATATATGGGAAAGATTGGAGAGATTGACTATTAACAGAAAGGATTATTGGCTCATCATGGGGGATTTCAACGAATTGTTAAGTAACAATGAGAAAAAAGGAGGTTGTTTACGTCTTGAAGCATCCTTCCTCTACTTTCGACAGATGATAAGACATTGTGATTTTTTGGATCTGAAAACGGTTGGTAATAGATTCTCTTGGGCTGGAAAGAGAGAAAACCATTATATCCTAAGCTGTTTAGACATAACAATGGAAATTCAGATTGACATACTCGATTCCCAGACTCGGAAACTCATTTTTTGGAATTTGGAGAGTCTGATCATAGACATTTGGTCACTTTTATAGCTGGTGCTCCACATGAAAGAAGGGGACGTTTCATGTATGATGATCGTATGGTTTCAAGGGATGGGGTTTCTCAAGTTGTTCAAAGAAGCTGAGGCAATGAATTGAATCCATCAACAACATTAACTCAGTGTATCACTTCTTGCCGAAAGAACATCTCGAGAAGAATGCCAAAAAATCGATGCAATGCTAAGGAAAGAATATTGTTATTACGATATCAATTGGATAAAGCAAGAACTTCAAGAATTTCTACAAGTTTCAAGAGAAAAAAATATGAGAATGGATCTCCACCAAGCTTATTTCGATGAGGAAGTTTTCTGGAAAAGAAAAAGTAGAAATACATGTCTCACAGAAGAAGACAAAAATACGAAGTTTTATCACTCTGTTACGAAAACAAGTAAAATTCGTAATAGACTAAGTTCAATACAAGATGAAACTGGGATCATCAAAAGAGGGGATTCAGCCATAGGAGAGGTTGCAGAGAAGTATTTCAAGGATATGTTTGAATCTCAAGGAACATCAGATACGATTATTGAAGAAGTATTAAAAAATTTCCCACAACGTGTATCTACTAAAATGAATGAGGATCTCACGAAGCAAGTTACACTAGAGGAAATCAGAGCAGCAATTTTTGCAATTGGTTCTCATAAGACACTAGGACCCGATGGATTTCCAGGTGTTTTTTAGCAAATATTTTGGAAAGAAACACATCAGGCTCTGTTTAAAGAAATACAAGACTTCTTCGATCATGCATGGTTATCTGGATCAGGTTCACAACCACACAAACATGTGTCTCATCCTAAAGATATCGCTACCATTGGTAATGGCGGATTTTCGGCCAATTGCTTTATGTAACGTGAGCTACAAAACTATCTCAAAAACCCTTGTCAATAGATTATAAAAGCATATTAGTGGAATTGTATTCGAGAATCAGGCGGCCTTTGTACCTGGACGAATGATAACATATAATGTTATCATTGCACATGAGATTTACCATGCTCTCAAAGTTCGTAAGAGACAATCCAAATCATATATGGCCGTGAAAACATATATCACCAAAGCTTACGATCGACTGGAATGGAAATTCTCAAAAATGGATACACTGGATCATTACTTGTGTATCAACATTGAGCTTCTCGATTCAAATTAATGGTACTCCAATGGGATTCATACAACCAAAACGAGGGATTCGGCAAGGACATCCTCTATCTCCATATTTATTCATCCTCTGTGCAGAAGTTCTATCCCATCTAATGTCTAAAAACAATGTTAGAAAGGAGTATCTAAGGTCTCAGAACCAATAACCAAAGCCCGGCAGTGAATCATCTTCTCTTCACTGATGATTCCCTTTTTTCTCACTTGCAAACCCGAAATCTGGCAAAGCAATCAAGTACGTTCTATCTCTTTATGAAGCTGCATCAGAGCAAGCTGTCAATCTGAGAAAACCAGACATAACTTTTGGCAGTCGTGTTAAAGATTGTTAAATCACAAATGAGACGTCTACTTGGCATTCACAATGAAGGTGGAGAATGCAAGTACTTAGGAATTCCATAACAGATTGGGAGGAAGAAATCATATATGTTTCAATATATTATTGATAAGGTTAAAGCAAAGACACAAGGCTGGGATAAAAAATTCCTCTCCCATGGTGGTAAGGAAGTTCTCTTAAAATCAGTAGCAACTTCAATGCCTTTATTCGATGAATGTCTTCAAGCTTACCAAATATATTTGTGAGGAAATAAATGGTGTTCTGGCTCGTTTCCGGTGGGGTAAAGGGAATGATACCAAAGGAATGCATTGGTTTGCCTGGAATGTACCAAAAACAGAAGGATGTCTTGGATTTAGAGATTTTGAAAGTTTTAATTTAACTTTATTAGGGAAACAGGTTTGGAGAATTCTACACTTCCCGAATTTTCTGATGGCCAGAGTCTTAAAAGGAAGATATTTTGCAGAGAATAATATATTAACCACGGGAGAAGGAAAGAAAAAATCCTATATTTGGAAATCGCTTCTACAATGCATATAATTATTGATGAAAGAGTTGAGATTCAACTTTGGTAATGGTTCTAATGTTAGTATGTGGATCGATCCGTGGTTACCCACTAATCCACCTCGTCCACCAAAACCAATATCTTCTGTAGTGGAGCACTGCCTGGTCAATGATTTGATTACGGAAAACATGGGATGGGAAGAGGAAAAAATCAGAAGTTTAGTTGTTGAAGAAGATGCATATTTGATAATGTCAATGAGAATACGATCACGTAACGCTAAAGATATTCTGGGCTAGCATTACAACAAATCAGGTATCTACACAGTTAAATCAGCATATTGGTTAGCTACGCATTTACCTAACGTAGCCGCAACAACGAATCCTCCTTCAGGAGATCCACTTCTAAAGTCGAAATCCTGGAAATTAAAAACCTCTGCTAAAGTGAAACATTTTCTATGTAAGATGATTTCTTAAGCTTTATCTATTGGAGACTATCTAAAGACAAGACACATAACCCGCAATACTGTTTGTCAGGGATGCTTACTCAAAGACGAAACAGTGAATCACCTTTTTCTTTGAATGTGATTATGCGCAATCTATATGGAGGGCTTCTGGTTTTCCCAATCTGGCTATTTTGGATCAATCTCAGAATTTGGAATTAAAGATTGAAGCTCTAGTTACGCAAACTGCGTCTATGCCTCCCCACGTTCATCAATTACCTTTATGAGTCCTTTGACCTATTTGGAAGAATCGTAATATACTATTGTATATAAAAAAGAACTGTTATGTGGAAACAATCCCTAAAGTGGGCTCAAGAAGATGCAAATGAATGGCTGGATATACATGATTTCATTGAGAAACGAAATCACCAAAATCATGAGGTTAGTAATACAAAGATGTCGAGCCAACTCGATTTATGGGAAAGACCAAAGATGGGATAGATTAAGTGTAATTATGATGGTTTGTATGTTAAGTCAAGGAGAGTTTCAAGGGCAGGTTAGATATTTTGAGATGAAAAAGGAGTGTATTTAGGAGTCGGACAAGCAGAACACTCGGCTGCAAATAACGCCTTAGAAAGTGAGTTTCAAGCTTTGTTAATGGCGAAGCAAAGTTGTTGGATCCGAGGCTATTGAAGAATGATTTTTGAATGAGATTGTAAAACTTTGATAAATCTACTCAACGGAGAGACCCTGAACTTTGGCTCTTACAATTGTATTCGAGAGGTCAAGGATTGGAGGAATCGTTTTGATGAGATTAGATTTACATGGATATCAAGAAGTGATAACGAGTCGGCATATATTTTGTCAAAATTAGAGATCCCAGGGAATGTCTCCTATGTTTATTATCCTTTTGTTCCTCATTCTCTAACTAATGTCTTACATTTTAACTATGTTTTTTTCTTCATAATTATAATAAATACTCCCTCCGTTTCAAAAAGAATGTCATTCTAACATTTTTTTTTGTTACATAAAGAGTGTCACTTTGTATTTTCAATGCAAATTTTTTATTAAAAATCCAATTTTAACCCTAGAGTTTTAATGTATTAATTAGAAAGAGAATTTTTTTTTTAGTGTATTAATAAAGGGTAAAATAGAATTTTTATTAGTTTTCTTAATTTGTGTGAAAATTGTCAGAATGACACTCTTTTTAAAATAGAGGGAGTAAAAGTTAAAAAAAATTATTGAGTGTTTGGATGTTGATATTAAAAGTACTTCTGTTTTAATAGAATAGATTACAAGAAGAAATCACACATTAGTTCGGGCAAGTTAAGATTGTTCACAATACTCTGCAACTCAACTTTCGATGGTTACGACGCATTGCTCACTAAATATTACTTCAAGCAATATAACAAGCTTTTGGAGAGTATATTAACCTATGATCAGCTCAATAGATGGCCAACCAAGTAATGATCAATTAGCACAAATAAAGGTGAAGAACCATATGATAAACTAACCCTTTTAAAACGTTCGATTTCAAGTTAACATGTTATGCACTTATTGAAAAACCCATAACCTAACAAATAAACTACTCGCACATGATTAATGTAAACACACAGAGAGTGTAAAAATAAATCATTGCTTTATTAAAAGAGTAAGGGTTGAAGAAGATCAAACCGAAAATCCTTGAACAACGAGAGATAACTTCTCTTAGAATGTCTTAGAACAAAAATATAAGAAAAAATGTAACAAGATGTTTTATGATACTCATTTTTAAAGTATTATTTCTATTGAAAAATAAAGTTTTGTTTTATAACGTTCTATTTTTTTATAAAGAGCTTTATTTATATGAGGACTCTTTATCTGTAAATTTCAAAATTTCTCATCATATTTTTACTATTAATATTTTTTTACCGTAAATGGATCTTCTATATTACATTTTATTCAAAGATATTGACATTTTTTGTATATTTGCATGATTCAAATAATTCTATATCATAATTAATGAGCAATAATTCATGGAAAAGTTATCAAATTCAAAGTTATTTTGGCAAATTTATCACAATATCTACATATATATATGGGTATTTTATTTGGGGTTTTTCTAACTTATCATTTTGACTGAATGCAAAACAATAATCGACATATTTGTTGGGGTCGGATTCTCACCCGCTCGAGATTAACGAATTAAGTTAAGGAGTGCCGACCCAAGGGAACAAAAGATCGAGGAAATATTCCTAGTCGGTGGCAACACGAAGTAAAAAGGAAATATTCCTTTTTTCTTTTGAAATTCTCGCTAATGTAAACTTGTATAAATAATCATCATAATCACTTGTAACAAAGAAATCAAAAAACCCTAGCAGAAACACTTAGCAATATCGCTCTTGTATCAAAACGCTTACAAACAACAATAATAAGAAAAACCATATTTGGATCTCTGCTTGTGTTCTTTCCCAGAAACCTCTGTTCCCTTAAGTCTTTTACAAGAATCGATTGTGCGAGTTTCGACTCACACAATTTGTCGCCGTCTGTGGGGATAGAGAGACTTTCTTTCTCACGAAAAATACCAAGAACGAAATCCGAAGAGATGACCGACGGTGAACAAAGGACCGGCGGCGATCTAAACACGACGAAGACGGTGCTGTCGGAAGAGTCAATCCTAACGACACTCCCCCCGCAACTGTAGAGGCCACCTCGGCACCTTTAACCAAATTGAAGAATATGCTAACCTCACTGCTAAAGAAGGCGAAAGAGCAAGAAAAGTTGAACAGAACCCTGTCGGAAAAAGTCGAGACGCTGATGTCCAAAAGTCGAACTAGGGACCTGCGAACAAACTAACTCGGCTCGAACATGTTTCCATGAATGCCCATGAAGAAGCTCGACCTCAACCCGGTAGCCCTTGACTTCTCCACACACATAAGAACCTCGTCTAACAAAAGACTACCACTATTGCATCCGTCTGAATAGGGGACGTCCGCGGTAACGAGGCCTTTCTTATTCGACCCACTTCGGTTGGATCGCAGAACGGGGCAACAAATCCCCGAGCCAGCAAGAAAAATTAACGCCTCAGGACATATCACGTATGACAAGCTCACCTCGGCTCCGGAAGGGGAAAGATCCGTAGAAAAAATCCCTTGCTCAAATCGGCTCGTTCTCAACCTGACCTTCCACTTCACACCTGATATGCTCAAATTAATACCCTAAAAGTACTAAGCAGTAGTTGCAGTAAAGTAGGGGTCGAACACAAGGACTCACAGAGACACACAATAGATTATATAGATGAGAATTAAGCTAAGCGATCAATGATATTGAAAAAAGAACGTAAATTAAAATTGTTGTAAATTCGATTGGAGAAAGATAGGTTCATGGTATTTCTCAGGAAATCAATGAATGCAGATAAACTAACTAGTCAGGATTCAGATTTAGCGCGGTTCCTGAACTCAAATCACTAAGATATAATTAACCAACTCTCGTTGCGAAAACTATCTAAATATAAATCCTAGGAATTCCAAATCTCTTTGCGAATCATAAAGTCTAAATCAGATTTTAGATCAGGTTTGATTTGTTCACAAAAAAACTAAACCAAATCTCTTTTCGAATAGTTATTTTGCTCACCTTAGGTTCTATCAGGTAATTAATCGCACTATCGTGCCTAATCAATTATCTTAAGATCTAAGTTCTAGGTGATCAATCTATAATTAGCTTTGCAAACAACCTATGATGAAGAACTAATTCAGACAGTGAATCCTAATAACTGATCAACCTAGGATTCAGAGATAACCCTTATGAGAACCCTAAACCTAACAAGAGATCTACTCAGACATGGAAATTGAAGCAATAAACATGTTTGAATAAATCATCAAATAAAATAGAAAGAGTAACAAGAGGGTTCGAAATCTTCTCTCGGACGAACAAAGTTTCAAACTTGTCTCCCTTCAAAAGCTCTCTCACAAAACCAAAGTAAAATAAAGCATAGCCATTAAAGTGGCTGTAAAATCCTATTAAATAACATACATCACGTTTTGGGGCTTCTTGTAAATAATAAAGTCTTCTGGGCCATTTTGCACTTCTTCAACTCTTCATTAAAGTCGCGGGTCGTGTCTGCTTCGGTGAGTATCGACCGATACTAGTCAGTATCGATCGAAACTGAGACTTCAAATCGGGTATTCAGCTACACGAGCGTTGCTTTGCTCCAAAATGCTCCAGAAAGCTCCAATATCTCCAATTATGCTCCAAACGTGCTAAAACCTGTAAAAGACTCTAAACCACTACGAAATAGTAGAAAGACTATAAAATAGACTTATATCATGGCTTAAACGGGGTAAAAACCATGATATATCAACTTACCCAGACTTAGCATTTGCTTGCCTTCAAGCAAATAGAAGACTAAACCAGAGAAAGAGGTTTGAAAACGTAGAGACTCACATGTTCATGAAACATTGCAATGACCATTTTCCTTAGTGCTCCACATATCACCTAACCAGCTTTTGATCTAACCACCATGTACTTCTCCATAGACATTCGCAGTTTCCCAGACTACACACATTATTTCACAGCATTGTTCAATCAAGCCATCGTCGCCAGTTTCATCGAGTTCCACAATCCCAAATTTTCCGAGAGTCGAAATTAAGGGCAATTGAATGTTAGGCAAGGTACGAAACTACTCTAGAGCATCTCAGCAAATAACCATTGTCAAGAAAAACAAGTTCTAAGGAGTAGAATCTCACAAACCTCTAACCTAAAAATCGGACTGAAAAGGTGGAATTTCGGATACATACCTTTGCTGATTGAAGAAACAAATGCTAGAAAGAGATAGAGGATGAAAATCCAATTAATCTAGACACTTGAATCACCAAAATCAGTGAAGAAACGAGAGAGATACGGTTTGAGAGGAAGAAAGAGGCGGTATTGATCGATGGAGAAGAAAAAAAGAGGGAGAAAACCCCGAGTGTTTTAAAAGAAAACTTACATGCCCGCACGATGTCGATCGACACCGCATAGTATCGGTCGAGACTTGCTGGCCAATTCCTGATTTTTCTCCGCGTGGTATCCATCGACACGGACTGGTGTCGATCGATACTCCTCCTCTTAATCTGCTTCACGTTAAGACACAAGACACAAAACACAAAACTAAAAATAAAAATAAAAATAAAAGACTTATGTACAGACTCACCAGTGGGTTGCCTCCCACCAAGCGCTTGTTTTACTTCACGAGCTTGACTTTACGAACGATCAGTCAGGATAAGAGTGAGAACTTGCGCCGAAACAAGCTCCACAATTAGACATCGCCAGCTTCAGAGTTCTGCTCATCATGCTCTCCACAAACTCTTGTCCTTTCTCTTTCAGCTCCGAAGTGAGAATAACTCTAGCCTTGGAGAATGGTTTCGAAGTTCCCTTGCAGTTCACCTTGTATTCAATTGAATCTCCATCACACTTCTGAGGGATTAAAGTCATAGAGGGAGCACATTTTACTTCCTTGCTCTGCACCTTCTCCTTTGCCTTAGCTGTTTTGATGTCTTTCTTGGTGATGACAGAAGGACTATCTAGAACGTCGATGGTATTAGGCCCGTCAGGAGGCTCTTCCAAAAGATCAACTACCAATGGCTCTCCTGTAACAATGGTGATGCAAGAGATATGTGTGGGAGTTCCTCTAGTAGGGATGGCTTTGTAGTACACCTCCTTGTCAATGTATGAGAACGAGATTTGCTTGTTGGGTGTGTCCATAATGGCACCAACCGTAGCCATGAACGGTCTTCCAAGAATCAACTGCGTACGAGATTGTGCACTCATCTCCACAACCTGAAAATCAGTAGGAACCAAGCAATCTCCTACGTTAACCAGCAGATCAGGGATTGTACCATATGGGAGTGCGGTGGAGCTGTTCGCGAATGTGATAGATGACTTGGGAGATCGAATATCAGCTCCCAAACACTCTGCAATTGCCCTTGACATGACATTGACGCTATCCCCCGAGTCAACGAGAGACTCTTTGAATTCAACTCCAGAGATAGAGCATGGAACGAAAAATATTCCTGGGTCTTCCCTCTTGGTCAACTGCCTCAGCGGTAGTGACTTGCTACTTGCCTTGATAAAGAGTGCCTTAATCTCGTCCTCAGTTTCTCTGCAATCTCGGAAGTGACTCAGCAGAGGCCGGTACTCTAGAGCTTCTTCAAAAGTCAGTGTGAGGGGAATCCTTTGTACCATCTTCTCAAAGCCAAGCAGCTGCTTTGGAGAAATGGGGTCTTTGAGGTGTTTGGGTGGTATGGGGTATGAGACCTTAGGTTTGTAAACCCTTTCCGCACTCAACTCGGGTTTCGGTTCAACAATTGGCCTGGTATCGACCGACACAGGGGTGGTGTCGATCGATTCTTTCGCTCTGGAATCGTCCCTGGCAGAACTTTGGATGGGTGTCGATCGATACAAGAGAGTATCGGTCGACGCCGAGGTGGTGTCCGAAATCTCATCGTCATCCTTGGCATGAGGGACGGAAATCTCTGCAGTTGAGCTCTTCTGCACTCCTGGGTGTACCATCAGTCCCTTGACAATTGCTGCATTCTGGGCTACCTGAGTATCCAGAATCTTCTGATGAATAATGAGAGTCTCGATTTTTCCATTCAGATCAGTGTACATGGCATCCAACCTCCCGTTGAAATTCACTTTCATCTTCTCCTGCCCTTGAACCAGCTGTTCAAGCATAGCCTCAATCTTAGTCTCATAAGTTCTGGGTGGTGTGGGTGAGCCTTGATACCTTTGATCTTGAAATCCAACTCCATCAATGTGGTTAACAAATTCCACTCCATCCTTTTCAGCAAAAGGAACAGCCTTCTGCTGCTTGCCCATCAACAAATTGTGCATTGAATCTAACTTAGCATTCACCTCAGCAATCTGACTGTGCAATCCAAGTTACCAGCTTGCTTCTTGCGCTCCATGTCTGCATTCTTGGTACTATTGCTAGAAACCAAGTTCTCAATAAGCACATAGGCATCGTCAGGATACCTCGTGTAGAAATTTTCATTGCTTGCAGCATCTAGAGCCATCTGATACCTCCAATCAATCCCTCCGAAGAAAGTACCCATCAACCGAACCTGAGTGAACCCATGGTGCGGACAGTCTCTCTGATATGACTTGAAACGAATCCAAGCAGCCTTGAGTGCTTCTGTTGGTCCTTAAGAAAACTGAGGGATCTTGTGCCTGAGCTCCTTGGATCTCGCATCATCGAAAAAGTTGTTCAGGAAGGTTTTCTTCGTCTCTTCCCAGGTATTCAGCGATCCAGTAGGTAACTGCTTCAGCCAGTAAGTTTCATCTCCACCAAGAGAGTATGGGAAGAGCTTGCAGAAGAGGAAATCATAGGACACTCCATTGCACTTGATGCTTGTAACCAAATCCTCAAACCTCTCAATGTGATCCATAGGGTGTTCATGAGAAAGACCATGAAAAAGATGCCGACCCACAAGAGTGAAGTATGCAGGTTTCAGCTCAAAGTCATTCCTCTGAAAAGCAGGAGGGCAAATCGCTGATCGATTGGCATAGAACTGATCAGGCATGTTGTACTCACCAATCGTCCTACCGCGATTAATCACCGCGTTTCCTGCATTCACATCAATTGCAGGGATAATGATATTTCCAGCTTCATCAAGTCGCTGCCCTTTCTCATTGCACAATTGACCCTCTTGGTCTCTCAAAGCTCCAGCAGCATCCTGAATCAGAAGCATTGTATTGTTCATCTCTGCTGGCTTATTTGCTTTCATATTTTCACGTTCCAAATTCACACCTGAAACACACTAGGCAAGGCACATAAGTAACAAAAAACACGTTGAGTATCGACCGACACTAGGTGGTGTCGATCGATATCAACAAAAAGAGAACGACGAGTATCGACCGATACTAGATAGTATCAAACGATACCGAAGAGCTAAGTCGAAATTCTCAGACTAAAATCTAATGGCGAATTGAGTCCCCGGCAACGGCGCCAAATTTGATATGCTCAAAATAATACCCTAAAAGTACTAAGCAGTAGTTGCAGTAAAGTAGGGGTCGAACACAAGGACTCACAGAGACACACAATACATTATATAGATGAGAATTAAGCTAAGCGATCAATGATATTGAAAACAGAACGTAAATTAAAACGGCTGTAAATTCGATTGGAGAAAGATAGGTTCAGTGTATTTCTCAGGAGATCAATGAATGCAGATAAACTAACTAGTCAGGATTCAGATTTAGCGCGGTTCTTGAACTCAAATCACTAAGATATAATTAACCAACTCTAGTTGCGAAAACTATCTAAATCAAAATCCTAGGAATTCCAAATCCCTTTGTGAATCCTAAAGTCTAAATCAGCTTTTAGATCAGGTTTGATTTGTTCACAAAACAACTAAACCAAATTTCTTTGTGAATAGTTATTTTGCTCACCTTAGGTTCTATCAGGTAATTAATCGCACTCTCGTGCCTAATCAATTATCCTAAGATCTAAGTTATAGGTGATCAATCTAGAATTAGCTTTGCAAACAACCTATGGTGAAGAAATAATTCAGATAGTGAATCTTAATAACTAATCAACCTAGCATTCATAGATAACCCTTATGAGAACCCTAAACCTAACAAGAGATCTACTCAGACATGGAAATTGAAGCAATAAACATGTTTGAATAAATCATCAAATAAAATAGAAAGAGTAACAAGAGGGTTCGAAATCTTCTATCTGACGAACAGAGTTTCAGACTTGTCTCCCTTCAGAATCTCTCTCACAAAACCAAAGTAAAATAAAGCATAGCCATTAAAGTGGCTGTAAAATCCTATTAAATAACCTAAATCACGTTTTGGGGCTTCTTATAGATAATAAAGTCTTCTGGGTCATTTTGCAATTTTTCAACTCTTCATTAAAGTCGCGGGTCATGTATGCTTTGGTGAGTATCGACCGATACTAGTCAGTATCGATCGACATTGAGACTTCAAATCGGGTATTCAGCTACACGAACGTTGCTTTGCTCCAAAATCCTCTAGAAAGCTCCAATATCTCCAATTATGCTCCAAACGTGCTAAAACCTGTAAAAGACTCTATGCCACTACGAAATAGTAGAAAGATTCTATAAAATGGACTTATATCATGGCTTAAACGGGGTAAAAACATGATATATCAACACCCATGACAACCTCGACAGGAAGGCTCCCAGCACCAAACCCGTTAGAGCCGCTCTGATCCGACCCGTTCTAATCTAGTCGCAAAATGGATGAGCAAACCCCGGAAGCCGTAGGAATTCGACTCGGAGCAATGATCGAAACTACCAATGATAGAGTGATCCAAGCTAAAATAACCGACACCTCGGTTTTCGTCATAAGCACTGAACGTGCCTTATCATTGGAGGGAATAGCCGCGAGAAACATTCCCAGTCCAAGTCGGCTCGGCAACAGTTTAATGGAAGGGGAAGAGAATGTTCTTTGGGTGGAACAAATGCAACGTGTCAACGAGCTGAGAAGGATGAACCAGAACCGACGCATCGAACTGGAAGGAGTAGCGTTTCCAGAGAATGCCTATAATTCAGATCAGTTCGGCAACAACCTAACAAAGGAGGAAGACAATATTTTATGGGTGGAGCAAATGCAGCGCGCTGACAAGTTAGGGACACATCAGAGTCGACACAGCGAGTGGGCAAAGACGAACCCACCCTGGATGGGTGAAACGAACAAGGTCGAAGTATCCCTAACTCAAGACGACGCCGATAGATGAACCATTTATTCAAAGGTTATCATGCAATCAGCACAACGCTCGAGACCCAAAGGCCGAAGGAAACACTCTGAGGCCAGACCAACGATCAACCAAGAATGAACATCAGCGAACACAACGCGATCATCCCTAAGGAAGTCGTCTGCCACCCGGAAAAAATAATGTTCTACGACGGGACATGATCAAATGCCGAAAAAATTCAGGGCTTGTCTTAGCATCATCTCCAAATCAACTGCCGAACACCCTGGCATCAAGCCTGTCTATCCGACCCGAACAAAGATCAACATAACCAACCAGGCTCGTACAACACCAAAAGGGATCGCGCGTGATGTACCTGTAAAAATTGGAGATTTTATAGCACCCGTCGACTTCTACGTTTTCGAAGCAGAGAAGATATATCCACCTCTGATGATCCTTGGATGGCCATTCTTAGCTACGACCGGAGAAATCATGGATTGGCCACGTTAACGCCTATCTTTCACTCACATCGACAGCGATGCTTTCTACCCCGCCACCCAGCTCAAACATGAAGAAGAAGGTTCCTCATTATCACATCGTAATAATGACAAGCCAACCGAGAAGGCCAACGGATAACCCAAGAAGACCGACCAAAGGAGAAAACTCTCCTTCGACTAGAACCACCTTATCACAATGAACTACGGGACGACTTGATCCCTAACAAGGGTACGTAGGTAACCAATTTTCGGAAAGGTGCAGCTGTCCCCCTCTTTGAAAAAGGGGGGGGGGGNTTGGGAGGGGGGGGGGGGGGGGGGAGGAGTGGGTACATATACACATACTCCCATCTTCGTAAGCGTGACCTTCTCGCACTTAAGTATTTATCAATATATATCGCATTTACACGTCACTTTTGTCTGTTGCTGGCCACAACAATGAACTTATACATCCTTTACGGATCTTAACCACTATCCTATACGAATCACGGTTCTCTTACAATCCACCACATATTAAAGAGCGCTATATAAATTAAAGGCGGGTATATCCGGACTAGAGGAAGGAAAGGGTTACCTCGGCCAAACCACTCACAATTTTACTATCGAAACGGGAACGTAAATCGTGTCTACATAGCAAGCCCTAAAACCGAAGTAAAATCTAAACCCAGTTATCATTCGCTTCGCAACACACTGGTCATTAACACCTCAGAACATGATACTAAACTGATCGTCTCAAAAACACATTACTTCGTACGAGATTCGAAACACTATATTTTGCCAACAATTCGGGGACCAATCCCTACGAAAAAATTACACCTCCTTTCTATTGACTAATCAATTAAAACCTTAGCAAAAAAACGAAGACGGGAAACAAACAAAAATTCATACCAATTTATCGGATAGAGCCGTCTAGGCACATGTTCAAAAAAATATACACTTAACAGATCCATTGGGATCTTACAACGAAAGAAGGGAAGGAAGCTATTCGCCCGGGATCATCTCTGCGTCACCATGGGTAGTAGGCTCAACAGAATCATGAATGAGCTCATCAGCTCCAACGGACTGATAAGCATCAGCTCTGACCACAGTAGGGTCAGCTGGCTCGATATCACACAAAGGACCCTTCGAAATTGGGGAAAGTTTAAGCTCATACCTCAAGCACGTTTCGATCCTCTAAAACTCCTCGTCAACACCAACCAATTCGGCTTTCCAGGAGTTCAGTTTATCCGCCTTGGCCTTGAGAGATGTAACTTTTCCCTTTTGGAGATCATCGATGAGTTGCAGATTACCGTTAACCTCTGCTAACTCAAACTCTTTGTTTATGGCCTCTTTCAATTTCTCGACGGTCTCCCTCGCCTTGGAAACCCGATCCTCGAGTTTACGAGCCGACTCACGCTTGGCTCCCTTTCGAGCCTTTTTAATCTTGACTGCATGTGAGGCATCTTTCTCCTCGATCTGCCTTTTCAAGGAGGCTACCTTGGCTTCCAGTTTTACCTTTTGGCCCTCTAGTCGGATCGCGAAAACCACGGATTTAGCCCTCTCTTCCCCAAGAGAAGTTTTCTCTCTTTCAAGGTCCGCGATTCTGGTTAATGCCGAGGTCAACTTCCCATCCGTCTTGGTAAGATTGCTCTTCATCGACGAAGCATCCCTCCTCGCTTCGTCAACTCGACGTTTGTTACGGCGAACCTCAGATTCATAAGTAGATGCCATCTCATTGATAGAAGCGATAAACTGCAAGACAAAGAAGCGATCAACAGAATTCAAAATATTACTCCACATTTACCGCAAGAGATTGGATCCCACCTTGGTGCCGCGCAGAGACATATTCGCATACGTCTTCCCTTCGAAAAGCTTATCAGGAGAAGGGAGATTAATGTCGGGCCCATTGATTTTCAAGAAAAGGGCGGCAAAATTAGTAGGGTCGGCAATTAACGCTTAAGAAGATGAGGGGCCGGCATCAGCGCGAGTGGTGCGTTGTTTCTTCTCGAGGGCTTTTACTCGGTTAGTCTCTGACGAGGGACGTTTTTGGCTCTGTTCATATTCATGCATCGTCGAGACTAAAGGAGCTTTAGAGATCGGTGGTAAAGCTGACGAAACCCATCTCTTTTCGTTAGTAGAAGCAGGAGGATCAGAAGGTTTAGCCATACCTCTCACAATATCGTCAACGTTCGTTACAGCAGCACTCGGGATCACAGCCCCAACGGGAACAAGGTCCACCGTCACCTCAGTATGAACCACGTCGGTGGTAGAGGGATCCAGGTTCGGCTCGGCAGACTGTCTTGACGTTTCCTCTGCCTCGGCAGCTTTCCTTTCCGCCTCCTTCGCCTCGAGCTCTTTCTTCGCACGAATCGACAGTCTTGCCATTCTAGTCAAAGTACCGTAAACTGGTGGAGGCTGTGAATTCACCGGAGTAATGTCACAGATCGCTCGAGCCCTCTTAACTCTCTCAAATGAGAAATCTTTCCTCAATCAACTCTTTCGGATGATAGTTACGTCCACACCTCGGACAAATCGTTTTGACACGGAGGAGGCACGTCACGAACTACAAAAGCGAGAACACATAGTCAATTAAAAGCAGTGAGCAACAAATCAAACCACGAATGTATGGGAAACTACCAAGTGATCCCCAGCTCGTCATGACTACTGGGAGGCAGTCCCTATCAACGGAGGCCTCAGAAATCCGTACAAAGAAGAAGCCGCTCTCCCAGTCATTATCTTTGCTCGGGAAACCTCAAATAATTCTGAAATCGACTTTATTGGAAATATATACTTTCTCCGAATTAGGGACCCTTCAGATCTCTAAGATATTTTGAAGGTATTTGACGTTAACCTCGACACCACATTCGGCACATCTGATTAGGATTCCTATCAAATGACGAAGCCCCTGAGGCGTGACTTGACCCAGAGCGACCCCGTGTCTCCAGAGGTATCGTATAACGAGATTAGGAACGGGAAACCACAAGAAACACATGGGGAAGAAGCTCTCGTAGACGGTGAAGCAATCCGAGGGAGGGTTATTCGGTAGGACGAATTCAACCTCCTCGGATATTTCAAAGCGTCGTCTCAACTCGACAAGGGTCCCCTCAGTGGAAAGAGTCGAACCAGGAAGTATGTCTTCTTTTTTTTTACGTTTGGATCTCGGTGCGGCTCTCTCTCTCGACGGACCGGCCTGCTAACCCGACATCGTGCGCTCTTAATCTTCAGCGAATTCTATTAGATCCGCCGACAAATTCATCTCAGATGGGTGCACTGCCTCGCGTAACTTGTTGGCGTTGGGGTCGAAAGACGTAGTCAGAGGAAAGACCGCCTCAGAAGATTTATCCACCTCGTCACCATCCATGGAGTTGCGACCAAGCCGAATAGAAGAATCTTTTGAATTAGCCGAGCTATTCGAAGCAGTAGGACCGGACATCGTGCTTCAGGAATGATTGATTGACTTAGGATCGACGAAAGTGTGTTGGAAAATGAGATGAAAGATCGGTAAATTCAAAGGATCACCGCGCTTTGGATCGAACAAACTAAACTGTGCGGCGGAGAATCAGAAAACCCTTATCGGAAAATAAATAGAAGGAGAGGAAAAGAGAAAGGAAAGCGAAAGTGAAATATAAAAGGAATGAGGAGGACATCTCGCTTTTTATAAGAAATTTGGCGCGTGGGTGCGCGTGACCTCGGGAATGAATAGAAACGCTTGCGATTCCCAAGGTATTCAAGGAAGAATGCACGAACACGTGTACAAACATCGACAAGCACAAGAAACCCGATAGAAGATAAGTATATCTCGAGATATGCCGAGGCAAAAGAGCAGTTTATTTTGCCTCGCCCCAATGGCAAACCTTAGCAATTAGCTCGGTGTTGTTACGGTTTGGCGGTTAATCTCGATACCAATAAAACTTCACCTCATCACAATCATTCTCGAGTCTGACGAGGTGGGGGGGGGGAACTGTTGGGGTCGAATTCTCACCCGCTCGAGATTAACGAATTAAGTTAAGGAGTGCCGACCTGAGGGAACAAAAGATCGAGCCTCGTCTTGGTGAAGCAGCTTTGAGCAAAGCTGAGCCGAGGCCAAGAACAGTGATTTCGTCCGACCGAGCTGAGACGAGACCAAAACGGATCAGTTCACCCCAAAAGAAAATGAGCTTATCAGATTGCAAATGGGCCGCGAAGAATGCTAATGTGCCGAGATAGAGGTTAGTCGGCGGCAGCACGAAGTAAAAAGGAAAAATTCCTTTTTTCTTCCGAGATTCTCGGTAATGTAAACTTGTATAAATATTCATCATAATCACTTGTAACAGAGACATCGAAAAATCCTAGCAGAAACACTTAGTAGTATCGCTCTTGTATCAAAACGCTTACAAACATCAATAATAAGAAAAACCATATTTGGATCTCTGCTTGTGTTCTTCCCCATAAACTTATGTTCCCTTAAGTCTTTTACAAGAATCGATTGTGCGAGTTTCGACTCGCACAACATTATTGAAATTAAATAATTTGAATACGAAGTTTAACTAAAACTAATTATATATATGTTTGTACGTAATATTGTAGGCTACAATCGAAAATTAGTTATTAGTCATTTTTCTTTACTCATGTTTGAAGGTGATTGGAAGTTAATCACTAATTTTGACGGGAGAAAGGCTAATTAGTGCCTCAACCAACACCGCTGGTACCGATTAGTACCCGAACTATTGACATGTGCTCAAACATACCCGAACTATTAAAATTTTGAATATTCATACCCGAACTCTATTTTTTTGGCCGAAACATGCATTGACTCGTTTCCCGTTAGTCAACCCCGTCAAATTGTTAACGGGGCTGAGTCAGCTGCCACGGTGGAATCCACGTGTCATCTTTGCTGGAATGAAACTTCAAAACTACGTCGTTTTATGAAAAACCAAAAAAGGGGAATCGAACCGTGGCAAATCATTTTAGATGGTACTAAGATACCACTACCCCAGATGCGTTATTCGGGATGAGCCACACTATACGATATTTATACTCATCTTCGATTTTCCTCTGAAGAAAGAATTTTGCCTAACAGCGAGCTTCTTCTATCCCCGCCATTGAAGCTTCTTCTTCAAATTCGATTTTGAAACCGATTAGAAGATGGGAAAGGCGAAAGTAAGGAGCTTTGAATTGAAGGAGGATTGTTTCTCTCTGCGATTTTGAAATTTTGATTTAAACTTGAGATTCCCCTCTGGATATGGCAAAGGGCAAAGATAACTGTTTTGTGAATCAACCAACAATTTTATTAATCCAATCGAAATCAGTTGTGACAACCCAATTAAAACAGTTTACAAGATGAAATCCCCGTAAATCTCCAAGGCGTTCTCCGTCTCAAGGTATGATCTAAACCACCTTCATGAATCATGAGCTATCGCTGTTTCGTTTCGATTTTTACATATTTCCTGCTCTTCTTGTAGCTTTAGATTTCCCGACTTGGATATGATGCCAACTACTCCGGAACCTTCAAATCTCGTCAAAGGAAATCGCACCAAACTTGTGTAGAATCTCATATTCGATTCAACTTTGAGATGATTTTGATTCAGTAATCAACATTCCAGATCGAAGATGAATTGCAAAAACAAAGGGTTGGGGTACGTGTTTTCTATCATTTCCTCTGTTTGTTTGTTTGTTTCAAACAATTAGCTTTTAATTAAGGCTGTTCTGAAATTTAGCTCCTTCGAATCTCCAGACATTGAAAGATATCTCCAGACACTCTTTCCATAAAGAAATCCAAACGTTGAGCATTTTTGTTTTGATTCAAGGTCGCTTTAAGCAGCATCGATCCCACATAAACTTTTACTGTATGCATTTTGATGGCAGGTCTGATTATCTCTTGGAGGTGGACTCAGGAACATTTACATGGTCAATCAGGTTACACTCTAAACCAAATACTGTGCTTACAAGCAGAATTCTACATTCCAATCCTACCAGTTTTTCATACATTTTGGTATGCACAATTTTATAAGAAGACTTGACTAATTCCATCTTCTGAGATGAGCACAATGTTTCTTTTAAAATCCACAGTCCTTAGGTTGATGATGCCCAAACCATGCGTTACACACAGCTTCTCCATCATCCCTGTGGCATTGGATGGTCATGCGAATATGGTGGATCTCCATCTGGTGAGGTCTTTTTTCTAATAGTTGTGCGAGTACTATAAATATTTAATGGTGCGATCTAAGACTACTAATTGTATCTGGTGTAGTGGTATTTTTGTTACTCATGAATTGATCACCCACGGTTCGTCCCTGGGAGGACAAATTTTTTTTTTTTTTTTTTTACTCAAAACGACGTCGTTTTGTTGTTCCGTTCCAACGGGGATTCTACCGTGGCAGCTGACTCAGCTCCGTTAACAGTTTGACGGGGTTGACTAACGGGAAACGAGTCAATGCATGTTTCGGCCAAAAAAAATAGAGTTCGGGTATGAATATTCAAATTTTCAATAGTTCGGGTATGTTTGAGCACAGATCAATAGTTCGGATACTAATCGGTACCAGCGGTATTGGTTGAGGCACTAATTAGCCTTTCTCCCCTAATTTTGACTATTGTTAGAAGCATCTCTCAAAAAACAGATAATCTATTTGTGGAATATGTATCTTTCGAAAGAATCATAACATCTCTTAACCCTAATAACGGTAAACTAAAACTCTAAGGAGGCTCCAAAACGTAAACTATTAGGAAACCTAAAACTCTTAGGTGTATAATACACCATTAACGTAAATAGTGTGTTTGTAAATATAGAAGTGTGGACGCATATTCTGTATAAAAATAATGTGGACAACGACACAATAAGTTGTGGAAATACAATTTTTGAAATAAAAAAACACATACTTACAAAGTTACACAACAAAAAGAAAAGAAACTAATAATAATATTTAATAACATTATGAAAGAATAAAAAAACAAAAAAAAGCGTACGTAACAACATAGATATAGAGAATGTGTCATGTGAAATAGTGTGTACGTGTGTGGTAATACTGGGAGAACGGCTAATTAGTACCTCAACTAAGGTCATTGGTATCGATTATGACCCAAACTATTGACATGTGCCCACACATACCCGAACTATTAAAAACTGGAATATTCATATATACACGAACTTTGTTTTTTTTTGCCAATTCATGCATTGACTTTTTCTCCGTTAGTCAACCCCGTCAAATTGTTAACGGAGCTGAGTCACCTGCCACGGTGGAATCCCCGTTGGAAAGAAACAACGAAACAACGAAACGACGTCGTTTCGTTGTTTCTTTCCAACGGGGATACCACCGTGGCAGTTGACTCAGCTCCGTTAACAATTTGACGGGGTTGACTAACGGAGAAAAAGTCAATGCATGAATTGGCCAAAAAAACAAAGTTTGTGTATGAATATTCCAGTTTTTAATAGTTCGGGCAATGTGTGGGCACATGTCAATAGTTTGGGTCATAATCGGTACCAGTGGCCTTAGTTGAGGTACTAATTAGCCGTTCTCACGTGGTAATACTATTCTTATGATGATTCAGAGATATACAGTACGCAAATGACTTTTTTTATTAGGGGCAAAAACGACATTACCTTAGTGAAAGTGCTAACTTATTTTTGGCAGTTTTGATAAGTGTTATAATACTCAGGAAAATTGTAAAGTGAAGAAACATAATTCAACATACAAATTGCAAAATTATTAAGGGATAATCTATTTTTATATCTTATTTATTGCAACAACATTGAACATTTTGAGGACCAACAATCCAGCACGCTCCATTATGGACACCTCTTGCTTGACAATCTTTTTGGCATTCATAAGCTTCGTACCTTCCGTGCGGACCTGGCCCACATTTAATACGAAGACAATTTCTGGCCCTGCACATATACAATCAAATATTTATGTAATGATTTTATATATGATATATATATCAATACTGAAATACTAATATATTACACACATCAATGTTCATGATTAATGGCTATTATCAAGTTCATATGTTTTTTCATAAATACTTTGTTATACTATTGCTATTAAAATTTTCAAAAATAAATGAAAAATAAGAAATAAATTATTTTTGTAAGAAACAACTTATGTGCATAGGCTCCTGCCAAAACATCACTCTTTGAAAATGAAATTGCTAATATTACTACAAGAAAAAATGTAACAAGATGTTTTGTGATACTCATTTTTAAAGTATTATTTCTATCGAAAAATAAAGTTTTTTTTATAATGTTCTAGTTGTTCATGAAGAGCTTTATTTATATCAGAACTCTTTATCTGTAAATTTAAAATTTGTCCTCCTATATTTACTATTAATATTGTTTTACCCTAAATGGATCTTCTATATTTGCTAATAATGTTTTTGTAACATCCCAATTTTGGCCCAAGGAGAAAAAACCCAACAAGAAAAGGCCCAGCAGGAAAACCCTAACCCTAGCCCCTATAAATACCAGTCATTAAAGGAGAATGAGGCTATTTTGCAAATCAGAAACCCTAGCCCCCTAAACCTCTCAGAGCCGTCGACCCCGAGCCACTGCCGCCCTTCGTCGCCGCCGACCGCCGCCGCTTCGAGGAGGAGCCACCGCGACGTTGCTCCTAGCCGCCGCCTTCTTGATTCCTTTGCTTCGAGTCACCGTTAGTTCAGATCTAAGTCGTGCCATCCTTTTTCCAGAACCCTAACGTCCAGATCTCTAAGGTGAGGATTAGATCTAGGCTTCTCTCTATGTTTTCTTGTCTTCTTCTGGTATGTTGAGTCTAAGTATACTCTGGTATGCTACGTGCTACGAAGTACGGGCACGTTTATGTGATGCATCATGTTGGATCTATACTTGTGAATGAATATGGACTAGGAAATCATTAGAGGAAGAACCAGCATACTTGATTGAAAAGCCTATTGGTGGATTAATGGTTGTAAAGTAGTTAGTTGGTGTGAAAGCACTACGAGGTATTCGTCACAGCGTAAGGGGCGCTCGTGGTACGAACTGTTTGCGGGAACCGAAAACTTGGTTTAATTGATTATTCGCAAAGAAATTTGGTTTAATTGATTTGTGAACATATCAAACTTGAAATTAAGGCTGATTTATTCTTAGGGATTTGCAAAGAAATTTGGGATTCTGAAGTTTAGATTTAGATAGTTTTCGCAACGACAGTTGGTCAACTATACTCTTGTGATTTGAGTTCTAGAACCGCGCTTAACCTGAACCCTGATTAGTTAGTTTATTATGCATTCATTGATTTCCTGAGAAATATCCCTGAACCTATCTTTTTCCTATTGAATACAACCCTTTTACTGTTTTCTGTTTTCTGCTAAACCTGAATTACTTAGCTTAGCTTGATTCTAATAATTTATTGAGTGATTTCTGTGGATCCTTGTGTTCGACCCCTAGCTAGACTACGACTACTGCTTTAGTACTGTTAGGGTATTAAATTGAGCATATCAAGTACGGGCACATTTATGTGATGCATCATGTTGGATCTATACTTGTGAATGAATATGGACTAGGAAATCATTAGAGGAAGAACCAGCATACTTGATTGAAAAGCCTATTGGTGGATTAATGGTTGTAAAGTAGTTAGATGGTGTGAAAGCACTACGAGGTATTCGTCACAGCGTAAGGGGCGCTCGTGGTACGAACTGTTTGCGGGAACCGACAAGGGTCTTACGCCAAGGCCACATAACCATCTGAGTGATGGAAGTCCGGTGGGGTGTTTACTTGTTGTCGGAACTCATTTGCTTGTTGGGACCGGTGGGGTCTATGCACCTTGGCACCATAACCGCTGCGACCGGGGAGGTGAGGTGTGTACCTTGGCACTGGAAGCATCGTCGTTAGACTTTAGGATTCGCAAAGAGATTAAGAATTCCTAGGATTTAGATTTAGATAATTCTCGCAACGACAGTTGGTTAATTATATCTTAGTGATTTGAGTTCAAGAACTGTGCTAAATCTGAATCCTGCTAGTTAGTTTATCTGCATTCATTGATTTCCTGAGAAAAACCCTGAGCCTATATTTCCCAATTGAATTACATCTCATTTAATTTCTGCATTGCTTTTAATTACATCTTCTGGCTTAGCTTAATTCTCAGCTATACAATCTATTGTGCATCTTTGTGAGTCTTTGTGGTTCGACCCCTAGCTATATTACAACTACTGCTTTAGTACTGTTAGGGTATTAATTTGAGCATATCAAATTTGGCGCCGTTGCCGGGGACTCAATTTTGCCATTAGGTTTTAGCTGTCGAGTTTCGACTAAGTCCGTCGGTATCGATCGATACTCTGTAGTATCGGTCGATACCTGTCTTTTTCTTTTGTTGATATCGATCGACACCACTTGGTATCGATCGATACTCATCGTATCTTTGGTTACTTACGTGCCTTGTCTAGTGTTTTCTTTTCAGGTGTATGCATGTTCGTGAAACCAGGAGCAACAAGAGCACTCAGCTAGTTGAACTGTCACTGGAACAGCTAGCGCTTGTGGAACGCACAAACAAAAAGACCAAGCAAACATCAGGGATGAACAACCCAGTGGTTTTAAGAGCTGATGAAGCTGGAGTTCTGAGAGACCAAGAGGGTCATGTGTGTAATGATAGAGGGCAGCGACTTGATGAAGCTGGAAACGTCGTTGTTCCTGCTGCTGTCATTGAGATTGTCGCGCCAGCTGGGCGCGCCAACGTTGGGAATACTGCAGGTGATCGAGGCAGGACACTTGCTGAGCACAACAGACTTGATCAGTTCTATTCCAATCGATCTGCCATTCGCATCCCAACTTTTCAGAGGAATGACTTCGAGCTGAAGCCTGTGTACTATGCTCTCGTGAGTCAGAGTCCTTTCCATGGCCTACCTCATGAGCATCCCATGGATCATATCGAAAGGTTCGAGGACTTGGTCACTGGCATGAAGTACAATGGAGTGCCCAACGAGTTCCTCTTCTGCAAACTTTTCCCATACTCTCTTGGTGGAGACGCTGCTTATTGGCTGAAACAGTTGGCTCCTGATTCTCTAACTACATGGGATGAGACGAAGAAAGCATTCCTGTGCAACTTCTACGATGATGCGAGATCTGAAGAGCTCAGGAACAAGATCTCTCAATTTTCTCAAGGTCCAACAGAGGCACTCAAGGCAGCTTGGATTCGTTTCAAGTCTTATCAGAGGGATTGTCCACATCATGGGTTCAATATGGTTCAGTTGCTAAATTTCTTCTTCAGAGGGATTGACTGTAAGTACCAGATGGCATTGGACTCTGCTAGCAATGGAAATTTCTTTACCAGATATCCTGACGATGCTTATCAGTTGATTGAGAACTTTGCATCTAGCCATAGAGCCAAGAATGCAGACCTTGAGCGAAGGAAGCAGGCTGGAAGCATGGATGGGTTGCAGATTGCTGAGGTGCATGCGAAGCTGGATTCGGTGCATAATCTGTTGATGAGCAGGCAGAAGAAGACTGTTCGTTTTGCTGAAGAAAATGCAGTGGAACATGTTAACTACGTTGGTGGAGCTGGATCTCAAGATCAAAGGTATCAATACCCATCCACACCACCCAGAACTTCTGAAAACAGGATGGAATACATGCTTGAACAGCTTCTTCATGGACAGCAGCAGATGACAGCGACTTTCAACGGGAGGTCGGATACCTTGTACACTGATCTGAATAGCAAAATCGAGGCTCTCAGTGTTCGTCAGACGATTTTGGATACACAGTTAGCCCAGACTGCCAAGATTTTGGCCAATTTTACCAAGAACAACGAGGAGGATCCTGAAATCGCCAGGGCATCGATCGATACCCCCAAGTGTCGATCGATGCCAGTCACAATTCTGAAACGGGATACTTGCAAAACCCGTGTATCGATCGATACCCCACATGTATCGGTCGATACTGAGGCGATTTCTGAGGAGATGCCTGAGATTTCGACTATGATGCCTAAGGTAGTTGCAGAGAGGGTGTATATACCCAAGATACCTTATCATATCCGTCATATTATGACAAGGGAGGAATGGAAGGCCGCTAGATGCAAGGCTTTGCTGGATAAGCAGAATGTGGAGCTTCCTTCTGATGATAATATAGCTGCCAGGGACGATTCAACAGCGACGGTATCGATCGATACCCTACCTGGTGTCGATCGATACCCCTCGCAGAACGAGCCAGAAAGTGTGAAAACACCTGAGGTGATCGGAGAAAGAATTCGCAAGTCCAAGAAGCTGAATCCTATTCCTAAACACCTTAGAGATCCTATCACTCCAAAGCAGCTGCGTGGCTTTGAGAAGAGGGTACGAAGGATTCTCGACTCGTACACTTTTGAAGAAGCTCTAGAGGACTGGCCTCTGCTAAGTCACTTCAAAGACTGCAGAGAAACTGAGGAAGAAATTAAGGCACTCTTTATCGAGGCAAGACGCAAGTCACTACAGCTGCGGCAATTGACACAGAGGGAAGACCCAGGGAAATTCGCGGTACCATGCTCTATCTCTGGAGTCGAGTTCAAAGAGTCTCTCGTTGACTAAGGGGCTAGTGCCAATGTTATCTCAAGAGAAATTGCAGAACGGTTAGGCGCTGATATTCGATCTTCAAAGACATCTATCACATTCGCAAACGATTCTACCTCGCTTCCATTCGGTGCTGTCCATGGTTTGCTTGTCAAAGTAGGAGATTGTCTGGTGCCTACTGATTTTCAGGTTGTGGAGATGAGTGCAATCTCTCATATGCCTTTACTCCTGGGACGACCGTTTATGGCTACTGCTGGCGCGATCATAGACACACCTAATAAGAGACTCTCTTTCTCTTACATTGACGGAGATGTCTACTATGACGCCATTCCCCCTAGAGGTGCTCCCACACGTGTCTCTAGCATCAAGGTTATCACAGGAGAGTCGCTAGCAATTGATATTTTGGAAGAGCCCCCTGATGAGCCTACTGTCACTGACGTTTCAGCTGAAGCGCCCAGCATCCCCAAGGAAGTTGTCAAGAAAGCTAAGGCAACAAAGAAGAAGGCCAAGAGCAAAAGAGTCGAGGATCCCCATGTCACTTTGATACCTCAGAAGTGTGATGGGAATTCGATTGAGTACAAGGTGAAGTGCAAAGGAGCCTCGAAGCCATTATCCAAGGCTAGAATTCTTCTTACATCGGAGCTCAAAGAGAAAGGACATGAGTTTGTGGACAGCATGATGAGCAGAACTCTGACGCTAGCAATTTCAAGTTGTGGAGCCTGTTTTGATGCAAGCTCGCACTCTTATCCAGCCTGAAGGGCGTTACAGTCAAGCTAATGACGTAAAACGAGCGCTTGGTGGGAGGCAACCCACTGGTGAGTCTGTTTTTGAGTCGTTTTTCTTTTTATTTTTCTTTTGTTTTGTGTTTGTGTCAGGATAAACAAGGATCAAACTCGAAATCGCTTGAGTGTCGATCGATACCCTACGCGATTGAGAAAGGTTCATGTCGATTTAAGCATGGTATCGATCGATACCAGGCTGTGTGTCGATCGATACTCAATGTTCCAGCAAGGTAACTTCTTGTTTTTCCTAATTATATTATATTTATTTGTTTTCTTTCACTGACTCTAGGCTAGATAACACTGGGGACAGTGTTGTTCAAGTCTGGGAGAGGTGTCTGCTGACATTGTGTTTGTTTTTCTTAGAGTCATAAAATAAAAAAAATTTGTCGTTTTATTGAGTCAAAACTTGTTGGAGATGATGATCATGTGCTTAAATTGTTGCTTTGATTTGGTTTTTGGGTGCACAGTGTTACAGGATCAGTTCTAGATCGACTAATGAAAAATCCAAAGACTGACCAGTTGACTAGAAAACATCCATGTTTCCAGCAGAGTTCTTCTGAAACCTGAGCCAACTTTTGCACTTCATCAATGTGGTTAGTGTTTTTAGAGCTTGATTCATCATTCATATCTGATAAAGGAACCCATGTGTTTAGAGTTATGGTATCTCTCTCCCCTGTTATAAGTTGATAAATAGGAGCATAAAAGATTGAAATGATTTTCTTCTGAGTAGAGGGCTAGGAAAATTTCCAGCGATCCCATTATTCTACTTAAGAGGGAATGATCGCACAAAGGATTGGAAGCGAGGCTAGGATTTTCCTATGATGCCATTATTCGCCTACATCCTTTGATACATTGAGAGGGAAGAACCGGGGATTTGGTGGCAAACACCATCAATACTCGCGTCTCATACCTTGATGTGTATATGCAAAGCTGAAAATAAAATAAAGAACATAATAATAAATAAGTCTGGGGGAGAGAAATTGATACAAAAAGTGTGAAAAAAGGGTGGTTCCTTGTCATGATATTGTCTAGTAAAGAGTCTAGAAGGTGAAACTGGTGATGAAGGTTTTACTTGAACAATGTTGTGGGATAATGTGTGGAGTCTGGGAAAGCTGCGAATGTCTACGGAGAAGTACATGGTGGTTAGATCAAAAGCTGATTTGGTGACATTTGGGTACTTGGGAGAAAGGTCATTTCGATGGTTCGTGAACAGGTGAGTCTCCGCGTTTTCAAACCTCTTTCTCTGTTTAGTCTTTTATTTGCTTGAGGGCAAGCAAAAGGCTAAGTCTGAGGAAGTTGTGATACATGGATTTTCGCAAGTCTCAAATCAATTACTCAAATCCCACTCATGTCATTGTGGTATTTAAGATATCGAACCAAAGAGGCTAAGATTGAAACACTAAGAATACATGAATCTTCTTGAGCTAGAGCAAATGTTTTTGGTTTTTATATTTTGAATCAAGAAAATGAAATGCAAGAAAGAAAACAAAGATAGAAAGTTGGAAAATGAATCAACCATGAAGAAGATGATTAATGAACAAACAATGATTATAAAAATTGAATTAAACATGGGAAGCTCTTCATTTGGCCTGATCCACTCCTCTACAAGTCCAAATGATATAATTCAAAGTCCTGTGTAAATCTGATTCACTCCTCTACAAGTTTCTTGAAGACATCAGATTAAACTGGACATGGGAAGCTCTTCATTTGGCCTGATCTTTGAGACCGACCAAAACTGACCTTGATTGGGGTAGGTCGGATTTCCTCCGGGGGAAATTAAGCCGACCTTGCTCCTTTTGGTCGGTCGGTTTTTGCTTCTCCGGGTTGGTCGGATTCTCGGGAACTCCCTGCCCTACGACCGGCTAAAACCGACCACGCCGATTGAGGTCGGTCGGATTTTTCCCGGAGAGAATTTTAGCTTCTCGGCCAGACGGACATGCTTTGGTAAAAATGCGATAACTTCCTAACCTGATGACCGAATGACCTGATTCGAATTTCTTTGGACAGCTGACTCGTCCCTATACAATCTTCATGAATACTACAAGAGCTGGATCAAATCAGAACGCCTTCGTCGGATCGGTTCTTTGAGACATTCCAGATGGTTCCTCTCTAGTCTTTAGGCACCAAATCTCCAAACTCCACAAAGTGTCTCCAAACACCTATTAAACTCCTCAAAAACATGCAAAAGACTCACTAGGACCTAATGCAGCTCCTAATACTCTAAATGGGACAAAACAAGTATGAAACGCCATGAGGATCCAAGAGAAAGACCTAAAATCTATATGAAATGCATGCTATAAATACATGTAGAATATGCACATATCAATTCCCCCAAACTTAAACCTTTGCTTATCCTCAAGCAAACAAGAATAAAGAAATGTAGAAGACTAAAAATGGGAGCTCAAATCCAAAAGTATCAAGAAAAGAATTCAACTCAATATCCAAGTTACTAGCTCTAAGATGCGATCAATCGAGTTTACTTAAAAAGAGCTAGCCATATCCTTCCCTATACGAATCAAATTCAAGCCTTAACCTACACAAGCATCAATATCATCAAATCCTTTAACATTCATTATTTGTTTCAAGTGAATCATGCTCATGCAATGCAAACAAGCTCATTTGGTTAAGGGTTTTGGTTTTGAGATAAAGATGATCTCAATACATGTGGCGGTTTCCAAACAAGGGATCTCTCTTTTGAAGGAATGGACTTTGGCAAAATGCTAAGGGTGAAGAGCTATAGATGCATACAAGGCTAGACTTTCATCTACCCAATGCCCCATTACAAAATCAACCCTAATTCTAAACCCACAAAGAAGCAATCCTAGCTACCCTTCACAAGGCGTTTTTGCCTTCTTACACCACATCTCTTCATCATCCTTCTTCTATTTAAGCACTTAGGGGGTTTCTTCTTCAACCAATGGCTTGGCATCCATTATTTTCCTTGACTTAGCTCTTCTTTTGCTTTCTCTAGTCTCTTTATTTTTCTTCATGTCTAAGCTTAGCCATTTTGGCTTCTTTTCTTTCTTTTTTTCAAGCTAGAGACTATCTTTTAACACTTAGAGCTAACCCAAATATATTCATGCCAACCATTTCAAACTTATTGCTTCCCCTAATCATTCTCCCAATCCTCTTTCTTTCTTTCCACTTTTCCAATCCCAACACCTTTGTTTCTTTTTCTTTTTCATCCATTCCACTTGATCCAAGATCCCAACCTATCTAACTTAGCCTAATCTAGCTCATTGATGTGTGAGCTAGTTGTACATGAAAGCCTTTCCTTGTCGCTCTAGACCCAACACTTTTTGCTAAGTCCATTCAAAAATAAGGTCTCACAACGCTCACTAAACATGTAGGCTTGAAAGAAGGTTGAGTTTTAGGTGGGGTAAACCATTCCAAAGGTGGGAATTGGCTACTTGGGCCAACAAGAGTGGTAAAAAGGGATAAGATGACCCAAGTATGTATGCGGAATCCATGAGTTCATTATGCAATGCATGATCACGAAAATTAATGAGTCAAGATTAACGTTCTCACTTAGAGAGGATTGGATTCAAATCGAGACTTGCTTTAGCTAAGACCCTAGTAATGAAACGCAAGGTCAAAATATGGTTCATCCTTGATTTCAACACGAGATCAAAAGCATCAAGCAACAAGCAACGAGGGCATTGAATCAAACTCTACAAATAATACTTCACATGGATAACCTATCATTGCTCCTAATGCTCATGCAAATCTACCTAAAATGCAATGCATCTAGACTCAACGCACATTTATTCTTATGACATGGAACACTTTCAAGTAGATTAGCACACTTTCGTGACATTAATCATTGTACGAATCATCTAAAGTCAGCATCCACCGATCACTTAGATAATCCATAATTTACCACAAGTCCATTTTAGTTAACAATTCATCCTAAAGTCAGCATCCACCGATCACTTAGAATGAAAAGCATGCTTAGAAATCCTTCCTAACATGAGAACAAATGTTTATCTAGTCCTAAAATTTTTCAAATTTATTGAAAATGCATGATATGCATGAGACTCAAGTATGCAAAGGATGAGACTCAAGTATGCAAAGGCAAAATAAGATCACAAAACACATGATTAGACACCGGTCCCTCTCCCAAACTTAGATCACAACATCTCGGTGTGAAAGAAGTTCAAGAGAGATACCAAAAAACGAAAGATAAAAATGCAAAGAGACTAAAAAGGAAAGAAGTACTTACAAATGAGGAGTGGGACTAGGTGAATGGAGATGGAGGAAGAGCTTTCGCCATCACCACCAACGAGCCATGCCACGACCTTGAACCCAAAAGACCCTTATTGATGCTTGTTTTGTGTCACTAGCTTGACAAGGGATAGGCTTGGGGAAGTCCCTAAGGGCGCGTTTAACGTCACTAGCTTGACGGTTGCTTCCTCATTGTCACTCCCTTCATGAAACTCACAAGAGAAGTGAAAAGATTAGCAACAAAAGAAAGTAAAAAGCTCTAATCTTAAGAAGAATCAAAATCCTAATGATCAATGCTAAACCTCCCCGGCAACGGCGCCAAATTGATACATGGATTTTCGCAAGTCCCAAATCAATTACTCAAATCCCACTCATGTCATTGTGGTATTTAAGATATCGAACCAAAGAGGCTAAGATTGAAACACTAAGAATACATGAATCTTCTTGAGCTAGAGCAAATGTTTTTGGTTTTTATATTTTGAATCAAGAAAATGAAATGCAAGAAAGAAAACAAAGATAGAAAGTTGGAAAATGAATCAACCATGAAGAAGATGATTAATGAACAAACAATGATTATAAAAATTGAATTAAACACTATCCTAGAACATGGAATTCCCAATTATGACTAATCCACTCCCGTGTCACTAATCACTTTGTTAATCACCAAATCAAGAACAAACTCCCGTTTGTGATAAGATGATTAACAAGCATTAATCTCCAATTCTACTTAGCTCACTAATCACCCTAGACATCAACTCTCGTTGGCTAGGCAAGAAAAGCTCACAAAAGGTTTGGTTCAAGCATTTCATCGAACACCTATCGGGCGTGAAATGCTTAAGCTCTAGTTTTGATCTCTCAATCCAAAACTAGCTTTAAGATCAACCTAAGTGAAGGATCTAACAAGATGCAACCTAAATCATCATCATCTAATCACCAAGACAATTAACAAATGATGGAAATGCACTCAATCATTGCTATTCCTTAGGCATGAGATCCATAATCTTGAATAATCCTATGTCTAGGCACTAATCACTTCACTAATCATTAACCCCATTAGCAAAATGGTCATTTGTGGAACAACAATTAGCAAGCATTAAGATTTGTAACAAGATCAACCAAAAGAGTGCCTTAGACAACTAATTCCTTAGGCTAAGAACACAAATCCCTTAAATAATTGATCTTGACATTTCATCGAACACCTTGTGTGCATGAAATGCCTAAGGTCTAAATCCACTTTTTCAAGCTAGATCTAACATTAAACACATTAAGCAGAGAAGGAATGCAAAGACCTAATACATAAGCATCACAAATCAATCATCAAGCCATCAAAAATCAAGCAAACCTAAGATCCAACAAAAAGGGGCCTAAGGCCTAAATATGAAGAACATAAAAGAAGAAGAAATAAAGGTAAAGAAGATGCATTAATATAAAGATAAGGGTGAAGAAATCTTCTCTAGAGTGGCATTTGTATGAAGAACAATCAAAATCTCTCTCAAAATCATAAGAAGAGTTTGGGATAAACCCAACTCTAGAAAGAAGAAAACTTAAAATGAAAATTAGGGTTTTTGGGTTTATAAATGAAAATGGGCGAACCGGGTCAACCCGAAACAAACCGGGTATTGACCCGATCGGATCTTGGATGCGTCTTCGATAAATTCAAGTCATCTCCCTAGCCTGATCTCCAAATGACATGATTTTTGCTTGTGTTCACAGCTAACTCTTCCCTATACAACTTTCATGAAGGCCGGAGAGGCTGATTATGATCGGAAGAACTTCGTTTTACCGGTTCTTTGGACGATGTCATCTCTTCTCGGCCAGGCAGATCATGCTTCAGCGTCTTGGCCATAACATCCGATCTAGAGGTCCAAATGATATGATTCAAACTCCTGTGTAAATCTGATTCACTCCTCTACAAGTTTCATGAAGACATCAGATTAAACTGGACATGGGACGCTCTTCATATGGCCTGATCTTTGAGACCGACCAAAACTGACCTTGATTGGGGTAGGTCGGATTTCCTCCGGGGGAAATTAAACCGACCTTGCTCCTTTTGGTCGGTCGTTTTTTGCTTCTCCGGGTCGGTTGGATTCTCGGGAACTCCCTGTCCTACGACCGGCTAAAACCGACCACGTCGATTGAGGTCGGTCGGATTTTTCCCGGGGAGAATTTTAGCTTCTCGGCCAGACGGACATGCTTTGGTAAAACTGCGATAACTTCCTAACCTGATGACCGAATGACCTGATTCGAATTTCCCTGGACAGCTGACTCGTCCCTATACAATCTTCATGAAGACTACAAGAGCTGGATCAAATCCGAACGCCTTCGTCTGATAGGTTCTTTGAGACGTTCCGGATGGTTCCTCTCTAGTCTTTAGGCACCAAATCTCCAAACTCCACAAAGTGTCTCCAAACACCTAGTAAACTCCTCAAAAACATGCAAAAGACTCACTAGGACCTAATGCAGCTCCTAATACTCTAAATGGGACAAAACAAGTATGAAATGCCATGAGGATCCAAGAGAATGACCTAAAATCTATATGAAATGCATGCTATAAATACATGTAGAATATGCACATATCAAGTTGATATATCATGGTTTTTACCCTATTTAGGCCATGATATAAGTCCTTTTTATAGAGTCTTTCTAGTGTTTTGTAATCTTTTAGAGTCTTTTACAGGTTCTAGCACGTTTGGAGCCTAATTGGAGTTATTGGAGCTTTCTGGAGCAATTTGGTGCAAAGGCTGAAGTTCGTGTTGTTGAGTACCTGATTTCACGACAAGTATCGATCGATACCCCCTGGTATCGATCGATACTCATCGAGGCTGACTCGACATGCGACTTTAATGAAGAGTTGAAGAATTGCAAATTGGTCCAGAAGTCTTTAATAATTACAAGAAGACCCCAACTCGTGATTTAGGTTATTTATAGGGATTTTACAGCCATTGTTTAGGCTATGCTTTATTTCTGTGTTTGATTTTACTTTGGTTTTAGAGAGACAAGTCTGAATCTCCCTTCGTCGGAGATCAGATCTCAAAACCTTTTGTTACTATTTTATTGATGATTTATTCAAACATGTTGATTGTTTCATTCTCCATGTCTGAGTAGATCCACTTTAGGTTTAGGGTTTTCTCATAAAGGATTTCTCTGAATGCTAGGTTAATTATCTGTTTAGGATTCACCATCTGAATTAGTTCTTCGCTTAGGTTGTGTTCAAAGCTAATTCTAGGTTGACGAATCTGGAACTTAGATCTTAGGATAATTGATTAGGCACGACAGTGCGATTAATTACCTTATAGAACCTAAGTGAGCAAATTGATTATTCGCAAAGAGATTTGGTTTAATTGATTTGTGAACATATCAAACCTGAACTTTAAGGCTGATTTAGACTTTAGGATTCGCAAAGAGATTTGGAATTCCTAGGATTTAGATTTAGATAATTCTCGCAACGACAGTTGGTTAATTATATCTTAGTGATTTGAGTTCAAGAACTGTGCTAAATCTGAATCCTGCTAGTTAGTTTATCTGCATTCATTGATTTCCTGAGAAAAACCCTGAGCCTATATTTCTCAATTGAATTACATCTCGTTTAATTTCGGCACTGCTTTTAATTACATCTTCTGGCTTAGCTTAATTCTCAGCTACACAATCTATTGTGCATCTTCGTGAGTCTTTGTGGTTCGACCCCTAGCTATATTACAACTACTTCTTTAGTATTGTTAGGGTATTAATTTGAGCATATCAGCGCTTCTAGAGTGTGATGTATGATTACTTGGCTATATTTATTCTTGATATGTTGGTCGAATACGAGTTGGCGTGGGGTTGAGTTTAGGTTTAGTTCTCGCTGAGTAATCCCAATTACTCACCCCTCTCTCTTCTTGTAGGTGACGATGATTATGTTGATGATGTTGATGATATTGAGTATATGGAACTGGATGAGTAATCCCGGTGTGGTGCGAGGTTTTGAGAGTTCGGAAGTTCGGAAGTTCTCCTTTGGGGTTTTATTTGGTTTTCCGGTTATTTCATTTAAAGACATTTTGATTCGTTATTTGCTTCGGTTATTTACGGTTTAAGTTGGATTTGTAAGACTATTTGGGATTAAATAAAAGATAATATTTAGGAATTAAATTGGCCGAGTTCGGGTCATTACAGTTTTATTCAAAGATATTGACATTCTTTGTATATTTGCATGATTCAAATCATTCTATATCATAATTAATGAGCAATAATTCATGGAAATGTTATCAAAGTCAAAGTTATTTTGGCAAATTTATCATAATATCTACATATATAGATACATGTATTTTATTTTGGGTTTTTCTAACTTATAATTTTGACTGAATGCAAAACAATAATCTACACATTAATTATTGAAATTAAATAATTTGTATAAGAAGTTTAACTAAACTTAATTATATATTAACTAAAATTATATTTATGTTTGTACGTAATATTGTAGGCTACAATCAAAAATTAGTTATGAGTCATTTTTGTTTACTCATGTTTGAAGGTGATTGGAAGTTAATCACTAATTTCGACTATTGTTAGAAGCATATCTCCAAAAACAGATGATCTATTTGTGGAGTATTTATCTTTGGAAGAGAATCATAACATCTCTCCAAAACAGATGATAAATTTGGGGAATTTGTATTTTTGGAAGACAATCACAATACATTTATAAATCATTTAAAGACTAATGGTGACTTTCTTAGTTTACTTTAATAATTGTGTTTCTTTAGTTTCATTGATTTTTGTATTAGAATGATTATTAAATTTCTCATTTGTTTGATAGACTTAATTAGAATTCTTCGATCGGATTTATCATGTTTTTGATGTTGACCCATATAAAAAAAACTTATGATAAAGGATCTAAAAATATATCTTTTGAAACTATAATTAAATATTTTATAATTCAGTCTCTTTCAATTTTTTTAATAATTCATTTATTACATTGTTATGAACTTTCACAAGTCTAAAATATTAGTTTATATATTTTAAATTGTTTTGTCATCAGCATAATCATCTAGATCTATCTCACTACAAGAAAACATAGTTTTTGCGACTCCCAAAAGAGTCCCAAAATAGTCGCAAATGACAGGTTTGCGACCATTTTGCGACTAAAAAAAATAGTTGCAAATAATTGGTCGCAAAATAAAGTAGTCGCAAATATACGACTACGTTGGGACGACTTATTGTCGTCGTATATAAGCGACTATGTTGACACTGAAATTAAAGGTCGTTTATTGGCGACTACTTGCTAACATATTTTTGAGTCGTATTATAGAGACTACTTTGGGACGATTATGTAGTCGTGTTTTAGCGACCATTTGTAGACACCATGAGTTGTCGTATATTGGCGACTATTGGCTGGCATCTTTTTTAGTCGTATTAAAAAGACTACTTTGGAACGGTTTTTTAGTCGTGTTTTAGCGACCATTTTTAGACACCATGAGTTATCGTATTATCAAGACTACTTTGGGACGGTTTTATTTGCGACTGTTTCGAGAACTTGGTCGCAAAAGAGTCACATATTAGCAACTAATTTGCCACTATTTAATTCTTGTCTTCGTCACAAATCAATAATTTAGTCGCAAAAGAGACACTTATTACCAACATATTTGCCACTATTTTGTTGTTTGTCCTGGTCGTAAATCAGTAATTATATTTAAAATCAAATTACAAATTTAAGAAAAAACCTAAAATCAAAATAGAAATTTGAAATTCAGGTTTTTATAACAAAAAACTTTATAGAAAACATAATATCCTAAACATTATATCCAAAAACATAATAGCCAAACTTTAAACATCCAAAATCAAAATCTCAAAGAACCTAATACTATTATTAAGATGGAGAGATTGTGGCCTGTACGGTGGCTGGTGCGTTGGCTTATGTGTTGGCTTGTGCGTTGGCTGGTGCGGTGGCTGGTGCTGTGGCTGCTTGAGAAGCCCCCACATACGATGCAAATCCAGGATCATTATCCTTGAAGTACGAGAGGTAAGACTCCAAGCTTGAGATTTGAGTTTGAGAAAGTTATTGCTCCGCATCACGTCGAGCATTTTCCGCTTCATGTGCTGCGATCTTTTGATGAGCAGCTTGAAGTTGTTCTTGCATCTCTGAAATTGATGTTGAAGAGCTTGCATAACTTGATTTGGTCCCATTGTTGAACATATCTCCAAGTTCGCCAAGACCAAAAACATTGCCCTTGGAATCTGTTTCAGTAGACTAAAACCACCAAAAAAAAAAACAATTCAGACTGAAACAGAAAGAGATAAGATTGACCAAAGAGAAAGACTAAAGAGAAAGACCAAAGAGAAAGATGATATATCATGGTTTTTACCCTGTTTAGACCATGATATAAGTCCTTTTATAGAGTCTTTACTGTATTTTGGAGTCTTTTAGAGTCTTTTACAGGTCTTAGCACGTTTTGGAGGATTATTGGAAGTATTGGAGCTTTCTGGAGCATTTGGAGCAGAGTTAAAGNAAGACAATCACAATACATTTATAAATCATTTAAAGATTAATGGTGACTTTCTTAGTTTACTTTAATAATTGTGTTTCTTTAGTTTCATTGATTTTTGTATTAGAATGATTATTAAATTTCTCATTTGTTTGATAGACTTAATTAGAATTCTTTGATCGGACTTATCATGTTTTTGATGTTGACCCATATAAAAAAAACTTATGATAAAGGATCTAAAAATATACCTTTTGAAACTATAATTAAATATTTTATAATTCATTCTCTTTCTATTTTTTTAATAATTCATTTATTACATTGTTATGAACTTTCACAAGTCTAAAATATTAGTTCATATATTTTAAATTTTTTGTCATCAGCATAAACATCGAGATCGATCTCTTCTCCATCTAAAATATTAGTTCATATGTTTTAATTATGAAAATATAATGTATAATGTATAGTGTATTTTAAATATACATATGTGGACATTCGTATTCGTTATCAAAACTAATTTGGACATCCACACAATTATTGTGAATTTCGGCAAAATTATACCCTTAATTTTAAATCCTAGGAAAATGATCAATGATAAATACTTAACCCTAAATTCAAAGAGGAGAATAATAAATCATTTGTGATACTAAACCCTAAGAGATACTATATACTAAGGATATACTAAACCATAAGGAGATATACCAACCTTAAACCCTAAACCTAAGCGGAAATACCTAACCTTTCAGGGATACTAAACCATAAGGAATACTATATATAAGTATGGGAGATAATAAACCAACAAAGAGGATACTAGCTAGTAAAGAGAAATACTAAATCATTCGAGGATACTAAACCCTATGGGATATACTATATAGAAATGGAGAGGATACTACCGAGATACTAAACTCTAAATTCAAAGAGGGAAATACTAAATACAAATGAGACACTAAAAACTAAACCCTACGAGATACTAAATTGAAATGTAAAATACTAAATCTATAAAACTTATTGGGATACTAAACCCTAAACCCTAAAGAAGATAATAAATGTAAACTAAAACTCTAAGGAGGCTCCAAAATGTAAACTATAAGGAAACCTAAAACTCTTAGGTGTATAATACACCGTAAACGTAAATAGTGTGTTTGTAAATATAGAAGTGTAGACACATAGTCGTTATAAAAAAATATGGACAGCCATGCAATAAGTTGTGGAAATACATTTTAATAAATAAAATATACATACTTACAAAGTTCCACAACAAAAAGAGAAAAAACTAATAAAAATATTTAATAACATTATGAAATAATAAAAATACAAAAAAACCGTACGTATAACAAGATAGATAGAGAGAATGTGTCAGGTGAAATAGTGTGTACGTGCATGGTAACATTATTCTTCTGACGATTCAGAGATATACAGTTCGCAAAAGATTTTTGTAGTAGGGACAAGAACAACATTACCTTACTGAAAATTCTAATTTTTTGTTGGTAGTTTTGGTAAGTGTTACCATACTCAAGAAAATTGAAAAGTGAAGAAACATAATTCAACGTAAAAATTGCAAAATTATCAGACCAAGTGCAATAGCAAGAGAAATTGGGTGTTTTTGCATCCAATAGGAAGGCAAATCCAAAAGGGAAAATGCCAAGTCATGCGACAAAGAGAAAATTTCCCTTTCGTGAAATTTCTATAGGTCCAACATCAATTATGATGTGGTGGTATGTGATTGGTTCTATGTTTTTTTTTTCTTTTTTACATTCTTCTTAAATGCTATATTTGCTCAATAATTGATCGAAAAAAAAAATTACACCATTATTTTTTATTTCTTAACATCTAAAATTGAGCCTAGGTTCATACCATTTGGACACCAAAAAAAATCTCAAGATTTAACACTCACTTTTCATTTCTTCTCCTACATTATCACTCTCTTTCGTATTTTTTTTCAATTTTCAACATCCTTATGGATTCATCTCGCAATTATAATCTCCTATCAAATTATGGTTTTCCAAACCCTCAAAATCCAAACATACAACCACCAAATTATATATTAGTTATTATTTTTTTGCTAAATGGGAGGCTAGTTGCTCAATCTTATTGTTGATCTCATCATGAAAGCCCTTTAATTTGTCATTCATTGCTCCCATCATCTTGCCAAACTTGATATCATTCATTTGTTGATCTTCTAGGATTTGATTGAGCACATCTCTTTGTTCCTCCTCTTGGATAGAGATTTGAACATACTCATGGCTCTCTTGGTAGCCTTGTTGATTGCCTTGAACTTCATGGTTAGACCATTGATTTAGAAGCCTACTCCCTTGGTTGTAATTCTCCTTGTTGGCCACGAGATTGGATTCATCTTGGTGTTGCTCAAGACCCAAACAAACTCCTCTTTGTTGTGCGCTTATGAGCTTTTCCATTATATCCAATTTATCTTGCAAGCCTTTCAATTCGGAGTCTTGACATGATCCTTTTAGAGGGGTTGTATCATGCTTCTCAAAGTAGCTTTCTAGACTCTTAGCAAAGTTCTCAACAAGTTGCTCTCCTTGCTCCACGGTGACCTTTGCAAAACGCCCTTTGCTAGCGGCATCCAACGTCTATTTGTGCCCTTGGTGAACTCCCCAATAGAAGACGCTAAGAAAGGCTCCTTTCTTGAACCCATGATGGGGACAATCTCGAGTGTATCCCTTGAGTCTTTCCCACGCCTCATGAAAGGTTTCATGCACGCCTTCCTTGAAACTCAAGATGTCCTTTCTAGTTTGGACCGTTCTTTGTGTAGGGTAAAACTTATTAAGGAAGAACTCTTTGCAATCATCCCACGACTTTCCCAAGTGAGAAGGTAATGCTCTCTCCCATTGGCTTCCTCTTTCTCCAAGAGAAAACGGAAACAAGATGAGCTTGATGCTATCATGGGGCACTCCTCCGGTTCTAAACGTGTCACACAACTTCTCAAAGGAATCCAAGTGATCATAAGGGTTTTCCACCTTTGCCCCCAAGAGTCTAGACTCTTGAATCAACCTAACAAAGCTTGTCTTGATCTCATATGACTTGGCTTCGATTGGTGGTGGGTGGATTCCATATCTTGATCCATGACAACATGAAGTGTGAAAACACCCAACCGTTGGTTTCTCCTTTGGAACTTAAATCGGATTTGATGCCAATTCTTGAGGTATTGGCATTTCTTGAGGTTGTGGGGCTTGAAGAATTTTCCTTTGGTAGTCCATCTCCAACACCTCCAGTGACCTTGTCTCTCCATCACTTTTCCTTCGGACTTGGTACCCTCTTTGATCGTCCGTATCCAATTCTTCAAGGGATCTTGTCTTTCCATTGCTCCTTTTTTTATTTGGTACCTTTAAAAGCACAAGAGAACTAAGGAAGACAAGTTAGTGACAATGTACAAGAGAAAATTCACCATCTCAATGAGATGCATGCTCTTAGTGATGTGCATTAACATAATGTAAATAAAAACTTGATCTCTAAAAAATCTAAATCCTATTGACTAAACTAGAACCCCATATTGGCAACAGTGCCAATTGATAAATAGAATTTTATCCTACTTAAGATTCAATCCTAAATACACATGTCATTGTAGTGTTTTAGGTGTCAATCCAATCTAGGGTCTAGATCAATGCAACAAGAATACAAGACACTCTTTAATTCAAGCAAACAAAGTGGTTTTGGTGATTAAGCTATTGAACTATCAATTAAAAGACAACTGACAAGAGCTAAAGACACTAAACGATGAATAAAACAATGATAAAAGGCGAATTCAAGGATAAGGTAATTGAGATAAGATAATCCAATGGCTAATTAATGATGTCCAATGTTTAATGAAAACTAATCCCTAGGCAAAGATCAATAATCTTAACTAATCCTCTCTCAAGGCATTAATTACTTTGTTAATTAATAATTCAAGATAAATTCTCATTTGTGAATCACTAATTATCAAGCTTTAAGTCTATCATTCAAGATCAACCAAATAATCACTCTAGACAACTAATCCCTTAGGCTAGAAATGAATATCTCTTGATTAGTTCATCAAGGCATTTCATCAAACACATGGTGTGCATGAAATGCCTTTTGATCTAAATCCACTTTCGCAAGCTAGATCTAGCTTTAAAACCACTAACCAAGAAGTGAAATCGTATAATCTAATCCTAGACATCATTAATCATCCATCAAATGACCCTAAATCTAGCAAATCCTCAAATCCTAAAAGACTACTCACTAGTGAAAGAGGTGATGTTAATCATGATTAGGGAATATGAAAGTGAAAGATTAGAGAAAGATGAAAAGATATAAACTCAAACTTGCATAAATCAAATAGATCTTTGGGAAAAATCATAAGAACCCTAAGAACACAAGTCTTTGTTCTAGAGAGAAAAAGAAAAAAAGTAAGATATATCTAAAAATGGGTTTCAACAATATTTAAAAAGTGTTTCTTGAGCTGGGTCGGACCGAGTCAACCCGGGACAAACCGGGTATTGACCCAGTTGAAAGTGGGTCGAGGTGAGAAGAGCACCGGTTGGTAAAACCAGGATATCTCCTGGAATACATTTCTGAATGGTCTCAAACAACCTCCTGTGGATAGCGAACTCACTGGGCTACACCTTCTATGAAGAACACAGAAGCTGAATCGGAGTGTAAACCATTCGTCTGGGTTGATCTTTCAGACGTCGTATTTGGAGCATAACTCGTTTGGATGCCTGACAGACATGTCCTCGATATATTTGCCATATCTTTTGAACGGCTGATCTGAATGACATGAAACTACTACTAAATGACAGTCAGCTCGATTTTCTATGATTTTCATCAAGACCTCAGATAAAACTGGGCAGGAGAAGGTCTTCATTTGGCCTGATCTTTGAGTCACTTCGGCTGATGCTGTAACTTGGATGTGTGAAAGCTGCTGTGTTGGACCGTGTGGCTTCTGGCCGGTTGAGAATTTTTATTTGTGCCGGTTGAGATTCCTGTGCGGGGACCGCACGAATTGGACCGGATGGAATGTCCGCGGTGTGGTTGGCCGGTACAAGGCACTAGTTTCTCGACCAGGTGGATACGTCTTCCTTAAAACCGCAATAACTCCCTAATCCGATGTCCGAATGACCTAATTCAAACTCTCCTGGACAGCTATCTCACTCCTATGAAACTTCCATAAAGGTTGTGAAAGCTGATTCAGAACGGAGGGCCTCCGTCCAGCCACATCTTTCCGGCGTCTTGGATGGATTTGCATTTTACTTCGGCAAATTTCTCTAAATATAGCCAAACTGCCTCCAATCACCTAGAATGTACTCCAAAACATGCAAGAACTCACTATACCTAATGCAAATGTCCTAATCTCTAAATGATACCTAAATGCAAGACAAAACCATGAGTATGCATGTAAATGACACAAAGCTCTAAGTCAAATGTATGCTAAAACATGCAATATATTAGTATATCAACTTATCATTTTGACTTAATGCAAAAAAATTGTAACACCCGTAATCCATTAATTGGGTTTAATTTGACCTTTTAGAAGTTTGGGGGGGGGGTTAAATTGAATAAATCAATTTTACCAGCGGGTGTAATTGATAATCTTGAAAGTTTTGGGTTCAACTTTCGGAAAGGGAAGAAGGGTGAGGACCGATCGGTGTAATAAGAAAACTTGAATACACCTATGTATATATGTGTGTATGTATCGCCGTTTCCGAGTTTCATCGAACCTTAGCTGTCAAGGAGAAAGATTTGCGCTGGTTTTCGGCGTGGAAGCAAGGAGAAGCTTCGAGCCCACGCCTCCCTCTTTCTCGGTAAGGCTCTTGCCCCTGGTCGTTTTGGTTTGGTCGTAGTGTGGGTTCCGTGGGTTGGCGGCGTTGTGGTCGCGGTAGCTGTCCTAGGGTCAGTCGTGTGTTAGCGGGTCTTGTGGTGGTGTCGGGAACGGTGTGGTAGTGCGGGACGCCGTGTGGTGTAGTCGGGCGAAGCGAAACAGAAGGGCTTGACGATCGGCGTTGCCATTGGGGTTCGGTGGATCGGAGCTTCCGTGTCGTCAGGGCGCGAGAGAATGGTTCGTGGTGGTTCCGGTGGTGAGCTCCGGTGGTGGTGTAGTTGGGCCGGCGAATTGAAGAGGAAGACGCGTTGGTGTCGGGTGTAATTGGTTTAGATTAATTGAAATTGTGTTTTTGATTATTTTATTATTTTTATTTTTAGGTGGATTAATAGAAGGTTATTCATTCCGGGGAGTTCTAGAAAATTGTTGAATTATCTCGTGAAACTTTCTGTGCGGGAATAAGGTGAGTGCAGGACCATAGGCGTAATTAAATAATTTTGATAATTGATGTGATTTCGTGATTATAGGCCGTTTACGATCTCCGAGGGTCTAGATCGAGTGTTTCATGAGATGTTTGATTTATTCGGTATTTTCGTGATAATCTATATTAATTATCTTAATTATTTGTTAGCCTGTAGATGGGAGGATTGTCTCACTAAGTATTTTTCGAAATACTTATGCATCTCTTATGTTTTAATTGATGCAGGAAAAGAAAAAGTGTGACCGTGGGATCAGGGCGAGGAAGAGGGGGTGATCTAGACTTGTCTTTTATTTGGTGATTTTATTTAATAATTTATGATCTTGGTTATTCGGATTTTTAATCTTGAACCGGGAATTAAATTGTGAAGTTTAATTATTATTATTTATGGGATTTTAGTAATTATTTGCAAAAAAAAAAATGGGTGCGGTTGTTTCAATTTGGTATCAGAGCATTTACGGTTTTAGGACAGTTTAGAAATTTTTTTTAATTTAGAGTTAATTGAGTTTTCGGTGTTATGTGTTGCTTGAGTAAACCGTTATTAGAACTGTCTATGTGAGTTAGTCAATTGTTGAGCTTGAAGTTCTAGATCATCCTCTTCGAGCCTTCAATGAGATTCCACGGTAAGACTCGTGTTTGTTTTACTATTGCTATTGTCAATTAGTAACAAGTTGTTATTGCAGATGGTTTATTCTGATAACGTTGGGCAAGGTCTTAGAGGTCGTGGTGGTCGTGGCGGCCGTGGTCGGGGCGGCAGAGCAGGCCGTGGCGGCAGAGGTGGTAGAGGTGGCAGAGCAGCTGTGAATGTGACGCAGAGTGTCACGGTGGAGCAGGGGGCGTACGAGCACGCCAATGGTGAAGGTCAGTCTGAGCCAGCGGCCGTGCATGGTGCGATGCCAGCGCCGGGTGGTTCTCAGGCGGGTGCTGGCCCGAACCCGATGGGGGCTGTTTTGGGCATGTTGGCCCAGCTCTTGGAGAGGTTACCTGGTGTGGTACCGGCTCCAGCTCCAGTGGCGCCACAAGGGGTTGCCGTGATGCCGGGTGTTGTTGCTCCGGGAGTTCCGGGAGTGGTTGCTGAGGCCGAGCCAGTGGTTCCGTCATACCTAAGGGTGATGGAGCATATGCAGAGGTTGGGCACCAAGTTTTTCAGTGGTGGTGCTCGACCGATTGAGTCTGATGAGTGGAGGTCCAGGTTGGAGAGGAACTTCCAGTCGATCAGATGCCCTGAGGAGTATAGGGTTGACTTGTGATATATCATGGTTTTTACCCTGTTTAGACCATGATATAAGTCCTTTTATAGAGTCTTTTATAGTATTTTGGAGTCTTTTAGAGTCTTTTGCAGGTTTTAGCACGTTTGGAGTATTCTTGGAGATATTGGAGTTTCTGGAGCATTCTGGAGCGAAACTGAAGTCTGCTGGCTAAAGTACCCGAATTCACGTCAAGTATCGATCGATACCCCC
>PKML01071489.1:26471-81440 GCA_002933935.1 Eutrema yunnanense | reverse complement strand
GACAATTATTTCTTAAAAAAAAAATACAATTTACATTCAAAAAAAAAAAAAAGACGATGACAAAAAAAATAAGACAATTTGGGAGACACGACTATAAATGGCAAAAGTTCATTTCATTTGGAAATTATGCAAGACATGGAGTCCATATAGACACCTTACGTTTCCATATAATTATAGATGGAATCTACATTATGCTTGATGCTAGTTTTGCAAAATAACATCAGAAAATGTGTTATTTAATATAACTAGGTAAAAACCCGCGCTACGCTGCAGAATGTGATATCATGATATGTTTTTATGCGTAGATTCATACTATTTTGATAAGAAATAAAGTTTACAAATTGTTTATAGAATATAAAAATTAAAAGTATATGATAATTCTAGATTAGGAGCATGAGTCATATGAAATTTGTAAAGTACGAATCGTCGTGTTAGAGTATCTTCTTTGACATCAAAATTTTTTTCATCTTTGTTGATTTCTTTTTAGCTCTTTGTTATTATTTTTTTTACCATTCGATAAGTTTCTTTATAATTGTTAATAACGGGAAGTTGGAAGAAAATAGTTTGTGAACTTCACTAAAATAATGTTTTGAATGATTTTTTTTTTATTATTATTATTTTTTTTTTTGACAGTGGCTGAAAGATTTTAGGAAAGACTCACTTTGACCCTAAATCAACTTCATAATTTTGGCTAAGAACTGATTTTAGTTCATTTGTTAGTTTAATATTTGTCGTATTAAAATACAATATTATTGAACTTATCACTTTTCATATGTATATAACTAAAGAAGTTATATTTATAGTGATAGATAAACATGTGTATACAAACATTTAGTTTATTTATTCGATGATACTTATAAGTCAAACAATTAGGATTGAAATCTAAATATTGATTTATCAAACCTTATGCAAAAACATAAGAAGTGGTTTAAAAGAAAACATGTCCCCTTTTTCCAAGTTAGTGTGAGTAACCCAATTCAAGTTACAAAGTCGACAGCCCAAGAGAAGAAAATATGCCCAATTGTGAAGCCCACTATGACTCAGCTGAACAAGACAAACATCAAAACCTTCGTACCTGCAAAAGACGTTACAGAGAGGAAGAAGACAATCCTTCATAACAAATTTGATACTCTCCAATCTGTCTCCAACGACTAATTACCTTTCCAGTTGTATAGTTTTAGATAAGAATGGCCAATGTTCTGGATTGTTCCAAGAACCATATATAAGCCATTGTAAGCTCATTGTGTAAGTTATCGGAAATCATAATAGTTAAAAACAAAGCAAAGTATTTCGTCTTCTCTCTTTCACAGTTAGGCTTACACTTTGTCATTATTCTTTTACTATTTAGTACCTTAAAACTTGATGCCTTCTCCAAAAACTTCAAATTATGATCATGATGAGTCTATAACTTATTCAGTTAGGATCTTCAGCTTTTTGTGTGACCACATAACCTCCAAGGCTCTAAACTTTTGAGCCTCTAACTTCTTATATAGAACGGAGTTCTCTTCAACTAATTTCTCCCATGGATTCCATATTGCGACTTTAAACCTGGAATACATCATTGAAAGCTTATGAATTGATAGATGACAATCTAGAAAACCAAATCCAAGGCATGCATAACAAAATCAAAACAAAGAATACCAGTAAACGAAAAATAATTAATAACATACTCTTGAATAAATTTGTGGAGTTTTTTTTCTTGAGTACCCAAGTCAGAATTTGAACATTTGTGCAATATACAAGTTATTGAGAAATCATAAGTAGAATAAACTTCATCTTTCAATTCAAATGTTTGTTAAAAAAAATCTTTATTCTTCAAACAGACCATCTTGTGGCACAAATACTATTCGGATGAATATAGTTGCCTTGTGAAAATCATAAGCATTTAATTAAATGGCTTCAAATTAATTGTATATAGTAGTTGAACTATATATACAGAATCTTTAAGTGCAACTTCTGAACTTTTACTTTATTTTAAAGCCAATTAAGCAGTAGTTTAGTAACTGGTTGGACCTATAGTATGTAAGGAGATAGAAATGGGCTTTAACCGTTTTCTGTTTTTGGAATGCAAGATTGATTGAGAGAAAATGACATGCTCATGTAATTCAAGATCAGGCATTACCTGCTTATCGTTGTTCTTCTGCATTGGCTGCCACTTAGATGTGGAGGCTTTAATCCTTCTGTAACTCACTCACTGACCAAGTAACTATGGTGGGTGTATATCCATAGAAGCACTCAGACTTGAGCAAAACAAACTACAGAGAGAAAAATACATAGAAAGATAACAACATTTAAAAGCGTCTAAACTTACATTAAATTGAAAAAACCAACTTCACAATTTCGCCTACATCATAAATCTGAAACTCCCTGCAATGAAACAAACCAGGAAATAGTTGTAGGTGTGGGGATGAGCACATCCCATTTGTTGGCCCATTCCAAAACAAAAAGCCCATCATCCACTTGCCAACAATCACCTCTCTCTCTCATCCTATTATATGATCCCACCTCACCATTGGACTCCCTATAAATAAGAGAAAGTCATAAAGAAGAAGGGGAAAAAAAACTCTCTCTCTCTAACAATTTGTTCAAGCTCTCTCTCTCTAGGAAGAAAGCTCTCGCCAAAGAAACGGTCTCTCTCTATAGAGAAGACCGACCTAACTCCACCGTACCGACCAGCTCACCGCCTAACTCATGACCACCGAGCTCACTCCACCAGCTCACACCTCAAACCGAACTCATGACGACATACTCATGACCACACAAGAGAGCACGTACTTACAACGACAACGGGAGAACCGACCTCATGCCACCGACCTCATCATCATTCGAGCAAAGGGAGTTAACCGAGCTCACTCCGTATACCGAGCTCATTCATCATCACCGTCCTCGCCATCTTAGTCTCGCCATCTCCGAAGAGAACCGACCTCACTTGCTGACAAAGACCACCATGATTAGAGAAGGATGGTAACTTGCATGGCAAGTAACATGCATGGACACCATAGTCACGTACCATAATCACGGGAGGAAGACGAGATCACTCGCGGCCACAACTACGATGAAGATAAGCTCATGACCTCAGTCTCGCCACGAGCCGATCACCGAACTAGACATGCACGTCACCATCTTCCTCTCACCATCAAAAGATGACCGAGCTCTCACGGCATCCGTGCCGAGCTCACCCAAACCAACCGACCCGAGCTCTCACAACGTACCGAGCTCCCACAACGTACCGAGCTCCGAGAACCACACGCCACATCGGCCACCACGACTAGAACGATCACGACCAAGACGAGCTCTCCGACCTCGCCGCCGAGCTCCCCGACCTCGCCGCCACGAGCTCTCCGCCCACCGCCGAGCTCACTCTCAACGCCGATCTCAACAACACGACCTCACACTCACCGCCGAGCTCCGAGCTCACCACCTTGCTTACTACCGACCTCCGATCAAACATCACCATCCCGACCAGCTCGCCGCCGAGCTCATGCATATTGATCTCCGAGCCAACAACAAAACCAAATGAGGTAACTTGCATTCCAAGCAACAAGCATGAAGGAGATGAGACGTCAACACACCGAACTAGACATGCACGTCACCATCTTCCTCTCACCATCAAAAGATGACCGAGCTCTCACGGCATCCGTGCCGAGCTCACCGAAACAAACCGACCCGAGCTCTCACAACGTACCGAGCTCCGAGCTCCCACAACGTACCGAGCTCCGAGCTCCCACAACGTACCGAGCTCCGAGCTCAACCACCGACCTCACCAAGTACAACGACGAGCATGGCGTGTAATGACAAGGAGAAGAGACATGACTGGCCAAGGATTTCATGACCACGAGGAGAAGATTTCATGATCACGTCCCCAAAGAGAACATGCACTACAAATATCTTGCATACCAAGCAACATCAACATGAACTTCACCAACTACTCACGTCACCACCGACCTACCCGAGCTCGTCACCACGCGTTCACCGCCGACCTGCCCGAGCTCAAACAACGTATCGACCGCAACGTCATCTCTTCCTTAGCAACGAACTACGAATGGCTTGATCCCCAATCCGGGGTACGTAGGCAGCCCTCCGGGCACATCTATAAATCTTATCTCCCTCTTCATTTGCCGACCGGGGCGCAACCGGCTCTATCTTAACAGAAAATCCCCGAACCTCCTCGATACAAATTGATTTGTGGGAAACGTGCTCAAACACGTTCCAACAATTGGCGCTAGAAGGAGGGGGTTTGAAGATTTTTCTACACGCAAAGAGTAGCTCGGCAAATGTCGGGAACATCGCCCTCATCTCCAAACAGCTCCATACAGATAAGTTCCAAGCTCATTTTATTTTTTACTCTTTTCTTTCTCTTTGAACCGATCTCGTCTCGCCACACACTCGATAAGACAAACACGGCTCCTAGCCTGTTCCAAAAAGAGTACGGCCCATGCCCTACTCCCCAAGACGAACACGGCGACCAGCCTGTTCCAAAAAGAGTACGGCCCACGCCCTACTTCCCAAGGCGAACACGGCTCCCAGCCTGTTCCAAAAAAGAGTACGGTCTACGACCTACTCCCCGAGACAAACACGGTTTCCAGCCTGTTCCAAAAAGAATACGGTCCACGACCTATTCCCAAAGATGAATACGGTTCCTTACCTATTCCAAAAGAAAGCACGGTTCACAACCTGTTCCTCCGAGCTCATCTCGCAAATAGCACGATCAACAAGTGCCGAGCCTATTCTCGCACTCACGCATAAGATTTTAAACTCTAATCAAGTTCGCCCTTACTTGCAGGTTAACATATACCGAGCTAAGACTTGTTTCGTCCGCCGACTTCGACACTCACTCGCCGAACTTGGNCACAGCTATAAATCTTCTCTCCCTCTTCATTTGCCGACCGGGGCGCAACCGGCTCTATCTTAACAGAAAATCCCCGAACCTCCTCGATACAAATTGATTTGTGGGAAACGTGCTCAAACACGTTCCAACAATAGTCAGTTTGAGTTTGTTGAGGAATAATTAAATCAATAACATGGTCTCGTGAACTCATCTGTCATCGAACAGATATAACTTTCACCCGAACTGACATAATAATTTTTTTAACACTTTATATTACCCTTCACACAAACTTATTTTTACGCCATCGCCTGAGAAACTAATTAAGTTTCACCCTTCGCACATGTGGAAACAATTTCTAGAATGCTAGCTGCCCTTTTTCACAGCTTTTCTTAAATATCATTCTAACACTTAAAGCTATGAGAAATATTGTTATCATGTACTTATATCTTTTCAAAATGTATAAGCACATTGGCGATTGCTTTTCTACAATCCATGCTATCTTAGGATTTGTTATTGTTCTTAGAAAAAAATCATCTTACTTATCTCCATCTATTCAACTTACTTATCTCCATCTATTTTATGTCCTTCACAAATGTTATACACGTCCGAGACCAATTGCATGCACTTTTTCAGTAATCGAGAACAAAACAAAATCGAAAGGAGAACATGAATCTAACCAAGCCCATATACAAAGCAATCATGTTACTGGCAACATACTTGCTTCTATTGGATGGATCAATCTAATCGATAAATTTTGGATAAAAATACATTAACCTTATATTTTGCAATCTTTCTCCCACCCATTTTCCTCTGTATTCTTGCCACATATTTGCACCTCCAGTTAATAAGATGCGAGATAAAGTACTAAAAACCAAATAATATAAAATTACATCACAAAAACTTAAAGATTTTGGTGGTGGCTAAGGCAACGAAATAGAAGGAAGAATAGAGATCATGTAAAAAATCTGGGTTTTGTTTATTGTTAATACAGGACCATGAATCACAAATATCGTAGTTTTTTGCTGTTTTTTTAGTAAAAAATTGTTGCAACATCAAAAGAATCTTTCGTAGAGACATGAAAACATAAACTTTCACAGAGGCATCAAATCATAAACCACAGAGACATGCTTAGTCAATGGGGGCGATTTTAAACCTAGAAGATAAGTTGGAAAGACAAAATTAGAGGGTTCAAAATTTGATGACCCATCAAACGGTAAGGGTGAAAACGTTTTTTTTTCTTTCCAAAGCTCATGTGGCATAAGGAAGAGTGCTGAGTTGTCAAGCCTTTGTGAGACACATTCACTCTTTATATATTAGATGTGTTGTCTGGTTAATTGAGAAAAAAAGTAGAGACTCAAAGACAACAAAAAGACAATTACTTTTTCGATTTAATTTTAGTTTGGTTCATTTTTAGTATTTATTTCAGTTAGAAAGATACGTGTATTGATACTTAAAACTAAAAAAGAACAGAATCCGTCCACGTATGACAGTAATCTGACAAGTGCTAACACACTAGAGAAAGTAAAACCTGTTCCTGCTTGTAAGAAAATCTAGAAATCAACATATCACAATTTCAGAAAATATCAGTTCTAGACAACTAAAAATGAGAGGCTCTGTTTAGTCTTCATCTGAATCTGCTTGTTAAATGCTCTCAAGAAATCTGGTCGTGGGTACTGTTTAGTCTTCATCTGAATCTGCTTGTTGAATGCTCTCAAGAAATCTGGTCGTGGGTACTCTCACTCTCTCCGATCTGCGGGGAAGAGGCTCTTCTTGATCATCCTCTTCTTGATCATTTTGATCCTCAAAATCATCTTCACCTTCATGTACATCTTCATATTCGTTGAGTCCAATCTGATGCAACGGTGGGACATCAAAGTCGATTAAGCCATCAAAGAGATCATCAAAGTTAATGTTTGCATCCTCAATATCCAGATTAAGAACTGGATTGAGACCATGATATTGAGGAAAGTCAAGGTCTCCTAAGCCCTCAAATATATCACCGATTGCTTCATTCTGGTGCAACGGTGGGACTTGCAATGCCTCAACGTTACCCAAGCCTTCATTCTGATGCAACGGTGGGACTTGCAATGCCTCAACGTTACCCAAGCCTTCATTCTAATGCAACGGTGGGACATCAAAGTCTATTAAGCCATCAAAGTTAATGTTTGCATCCTCAATATCCAGATTAGGAACTGGATTGAGACCATGATATTGAGGAAAGTCAAGGTCTTCTAAGCCCTCAAATATATCACTGATTGCTTCATTATGGTTCAACGGTGGGACTTGCAATGCCTCAACGTTACCCAAACCTTCACCGATTGCTTTATTCTGGTGTATAGGAGCTATTGAATATGAGAGCTTTGGAGTTTCTAACTTGGGTAAAAAAATGTAGAAATGTAAATCACATGCTTGAAATTGATCTTGTAATAAAAATATGTCCAAAATGCTATGCTCAAACCGTGCACGAATGAATATTGATACTAAAAACGTATACGAATACGATACGCGCGCGCATAATCATTTTGTACATTTAATGTTTAACAATTTGTTATATTTTTATGATATAAATAAAATGTTTATATTTCATATTTTTGCCTTCATTTTGATCCTCAAAATCCAAATTCATAACTGGATTGAGAGGACCATGATACTGAGGAAATCCAACTTCATATTCGTGACCTCTGATCTCTAGCTCCTCCTCATTTGCTAGTAGTACATCAAACATATATTCCTCATTCCAAAAAAAAACCAAGTTGATGCAACGGGATACCCAACGGTGAGACTTGTAAGCCCTCAAAGTTACATAAAGGTGGGACTTATAAGCCCTCAACGTTACCCAACGTAGGTCTTCTAAGCCCTCAAAGAGATCAAAGTTACCGTTTGCTTCATTCTGGTTATCTTCACCTTTATTTTGATCTTCAAAGTCCAAATTCAGAACTGGATTGAGATGACCATGATACTGAGAAAATCCAACTTCATCTTCGTAAAATCCAAAGTTAATAAAAACAAGAAAACAAAAATTAATAATTGAAAAAATTAAAATCGATTAATAACTAATTAATAAAAAGTAAATATTAGAATTCAGAAATATTAATAATATATATAATCCTAAAAAGGTAAAATATATAAAAAAGGAAAACATAAAAAATTTGAAAAAAATTAATAATACATTAATAATTCTAAAAGCTAAAGTTACTTAACAAAAAGAAAAAAAATACAAAATTTACATTTATCTTAAAGGGCAAAGTTAATAAAAAATGAAATTTTTTTTTAGTTTTCCTATTTTGATTATGGAAATAAAAAAAATATATTACTAATCCAAAAAAAATAACTATAATTTCTCACTTCTATATAAGATAATTTGGTACATATCAAAAATCAAAAGTCCAATAATCCTATTTATTTTATCTGATGCACCAAATTTGCTTTTCAATGTATATATTTATTTCATCCAAAATTTTATTTTAAAATTTTTATGTTATTTGTGATTTAATTTTGTTTTTTAATTTTGCCGACTAGAAAATCGTTTGTACCTACATTGTTATATATTTATGACGCCCCTTTATGTTTATTTATATTTAGAATTGGAATTGATTCTTCAAAAAATGTTTATTTACTTTTCTGAAATCATATTGTGTTTTTCTGATAAAAGATTGGATTTATCTGAGTCTCAAAATCAAAATATCTCGTTGTAATATGTACATATTGTGTTTTTTTTCCTTTACTAAAAAGTTAAGTAATTAAAATATTGCATAGAACTGCATGTCTCTGGAAACAACATTCCCACAAATGGCTTATAGATACACCCTTTCAAAAAACCACAAGGACACCACAACTCATAATCGCACCGAAAACAAAAACAAAAACCTCACAAATATTTTGACTAAATTTCTTCCAAGTGCAAAAGAGGATCGGAGAGATGGAGTCAATGAAGATGAAGCTCATGGTGGTGTTGATGGTAGCTATCGTGGCTTTCTCCGCCGTAGGAAAGGCGGCGGCTGCGACGATAGAGGTTCCGGCTCCAAGTCCACTACAAAAAAAAGTGAATATTGTTACAAAATAATTGTGACTACTTTATTTGGTAACAATTTTGTGACGAAATTCATACGAATCCGTGACGAAATTATTTAGTCATAAAAACGTTACCATTTCGTCATAAAATTGTGACCAAATTGAAGGTAATAAACTTCTGTCACTAATGGAGACATAATTGTTACAAAATAAATTGTCATAAATATTGTTACGAATTTGCGACCAAATCGAGTAACTAAATTATACGATTTTTGTGACTAAACTGAAGTCACTTATAGCTACACATATTTTGTATATAAATCGTCATATTTTGCCACCGTTTTAGTGGCATTTGCATTTGGTCATAGAATGTGACATAGTTGTTACGAATTTGTGACAAGAGTAAAATCACATGTGAAAGCTTCTCATTGGATAGTTCCTTGCGACGAGGATCGAGATCCTCCACCGTTGATTGGTTTAATCCAACGGTTGAGGATTTAAACTATTTTATTTTATTTTTTTCTTTTTTTTAATTGATTTTTATTTTCTTTTTCTCTCTCCTTCCTACGATCTTCTTCTTCTTCTCTTCTTTTCTTCTTTTCTTCTTTTCTTCTTCTCTTCTCTTGCGATTTAAACTTTTTCTCTTCTTCTTCTAATTAACAAAAACAAAACACGCTTCTTCTTCTCTTCTTCTTCCAAAGGTTTTAATTGATTTACAACTCTTTTTTTTTTCCCAGATCCGACGGCGGCGGTTTCTTCTCGTCTGCGGCGGCGGTTTCTTCTCNACAACTCTTTTTTTTTTCCCAGATCCGACGGCGGCGGTTTCTTCTCGTCTGCGGCGGCGGTTTCTTCTCGACGGCGGTGGTGTTGGGCTGCGTGGTGGTTGCTCCAATTGGTTCGTGCCTCGCGTGGTGGTTGCTCCGATGGGTGGTTCGGCGAGGAGAAGATCTTCGATGGGTGGTTCGGCGAGGAGAAGATCGGCGGTGGTATTGAGGCCAGGCGGAGGAGCAGATCGGCGAGGAGAAGATCTTCGATCTTTTTTTTTTTTTTCATTTTTCCTTTTTTTTCATTTTTGTAAATTAATTAAATTAATAAATAAATAAAAAATTTGGAATTTTTTCATGTAGTGAATTTTGTAACAATTTGTAACTGTTAGGTAAGAAAAAAACGTCATAATATAAATCAAATAATGATAATTATTTTTTATATGTAGTCACTAATTATGATGGAGTTTGTGATATTATTGTGGTCACAATTTGTAATTAATCATTGACATAAATATTGTAATAATTTGTGATATAAATGTGACTATTTTTGTCACATTTTGTAACTTAATTGTGATAGTATCGTTTGTCACGAATTATGTCGTTTCTTTGACTATAAATTAGTCACGAATTGTGATGAGATTTGTGACATTATTTTGGTCATAATTTATGACGAATCAATGATTAAAATATAGTAACAATTGGTGACAAATATGTGACAATATTTTTCGGCACAAATTGTATCGTTTTTGTAACTATTTTAATGTCGTCACAAGTGGTGACGAAATGTTACGTTATTATTCGTAACAAAATTTTATTACGTTTTTTGAGACGAAATTGATTTGTGACGGTTTTATTGTGATGTTTTAGAAATTGTGACATTTTCGTCACAATATCAATTTTGTGACGAAATATTTATATATTGTGACATAAAAAATTGTAACAATATTTACTTTTTCTTGTAGTGGTCCTATGTTCAGGCATTGTTTGCATCTGTTGCTGCTTTGGCTTCTGGCTTTCTCTTCTAAACCAATCTCTACAAGAGTTAATTAGGGTTATTTAGTTGTTTTGCCATTACTTCGGTTTCTTTTTATCGCATGAGGTTCTTGTTATATATTGTTTCTAATAAAGGGACTACGTACGTACTATATATATTAAGTTAACCTTCGGGTTTTAATGTAATTGCATGAGTGTTTGTGTATGTGAATAAGTTTCATATATATATATATGTTTATGGGATTCATTAATTTGTTGAGAAAAAAACATCACATGCAAGATAGTTGATATATCATGGTTTTTACCCCGTTTAAGCCATGATATAAATCCGTTTTATAGAGTCTTTCTACTATTTTGTAGTGTTTTAGAGTCTTTTACAGGTTTTGGCACGTTTGGAGCATAATTAGAGATATTGGAGCTTTCTGGAGCATTTTGGAGCAAAGCAGAAGCTCGTGTAGCTGAATACCCGATTTGAAGCCTCAATATCGATCGATACTGACTATACTGACTAGTATTGGTCGATACTCACTGCAGCAAGACACGAGTCGTGACTTTTATGAAGAGTTGAAGAATTGCTCAGAATACTTTATTATTTACAATTTNGGATTACGTATTCTACATTTAACATTATATTCTACTTTTTAGAGAATATATGTTCTGTAACTATGTCTTTGTTCTATGGAATGTAGATTTCCTATTCTAGGAAGTAGTTAACAAAATCTGAGTAAATCTAGGATCATGGGTTATCCAAAAAACTGAAAATCTTTTTAAAAATTTTTGTTTTCCATTTTTTCTCTACGTTCCCTTTTTTCCTTTTTTTTGTTTTTTTTTTCAATCGATTTTTGCCTTCTTTTTCTTCTCTTCATCGACTTCTTTTTGTTCCATTTGCTTCTCTTCATCGACGACAGAGGTGTGACGAAAAGAGGAGGGAGATGACGGAGAGAGGTGGTCGGAGACTGAGGAAATCGGACACGAACCGACGAGGACGATGGAACCTCCACGGAGGACGAACCGTGGACGACGATGGAGGAAGAAATCCTCCGGATTTCACTCGCCGGAGACTGACGGAGATGCCGGATTCTTCAGACCTAGGTTTCTCTCGACGGAGATGTCGACAAGAGAAAAGGTTTTGGGAAAAAAAATTAATGATATAAGGATTTTGCCATTGAGCTTAAAAAAAAAATATACTTTCCTTTTTATGTTGACCAATCAACGAATTTTGCCATTGAACTTAATTTTTTTTTTTTCTAAATCAATTATAATTAATAATTTAAGGGTAGTGTGAGAAATCAATTAATCTAAATCCTAAGGGAACAAATTTTAGTTCAATAAATCTTAAGGGGACAATTTTAAGTTCAAGGTGTCCTATATTTCCAATTACCTCTTAATACAATTGCGTATTCCAAATCAAAATCCTATACAATATTCGGACAAATTTTTGAGCAATAACTGAATTTTTTGATCAAGTCACATCCGATATGATATTTGAATGAGAGACTTGTGGGATTCCTTAGATGTCAGAAACATTCCACACATTTAATTTTATTATTCATTGAAAATTGGATTTCAGTTGTTTTGTGTTATAGTAACAATTAATAGACTCTTCAAAAATTCGAAAGTTACAAATTCTGTTTCGGTTTTGGTAAATTGGTTGCAAAACTGATTATTTTCTCGTGAATAAAGTACAAAGTATATGATTTCATTCGATGCCAAAGGCTTAGTTCTACATATTATCCATATCCATTGCACCAAGCAACTCCATATTCTTTGTACTCATCAACAAGCTAGTTCTCTTACAACACTTTTTTTAATAACTTCAAAACCATTTTGTATATTTGATCCATTCTCAAGCACTCTCTATTTCACCTAAAAAAGAATGTTCATAGAGATGTTTCAGCTTCTATTCACGGTCGTTTCTGTCGAAGCCGCCCTGATTTTAACACTCGGGTTCGGGACTCCAGTGAGAAGAGTGGTGGTGAAATTGCTAGACCTGTTGAAGCAAGGCCGAGGACCACTGGTTACAAAGACGGTTGCAGCCACTATGCTCGTGTTGTTCGGCTCGGTTATGTTCAGCACGATTCAGATCAACACAAGGCTCTCTGAGTCTGGTGGTGTAGCTAACTCGACTGATCAAGTCATGTTTGCGAATCGCCTCCTCGAAGCTTTCCTCATGGGTAATAATAATTTACTAATAAAATTAACACCATTTTATGATTTGATCTATTCTTGATATTGTGTGTGTTTTGTGTGTGAAAAAGGGACTGTGTTGTTCCTGGCAATGGTTATAGACAGGATGCATTACTACACAAGAGAGCTTCAAATCACAAGAAGAAACTTGGAGACTGCAGTAAAGAAGAGCAAAACAGCTGCTTAAAGCCAAAACCGAGATCCAATAAATCAAATATAATAAATCTGTAACTCTGTAAATAATTACCAAATTTATTCTTGAAAGAGAATTTGCACTGATGTCAAGAACGCATATGATCCACTAAGACTAAACTAGGGCTTCTATCGGTTTAAAGAACGAGCCGGTTTTAGTCGACGTTACAGTTCCATGTACTACTAGTTCTGATATCAATCGGTTTAAAGAATGAACCGGTTTTAATCGCGCTCGGTTTGGTAAAATTTCTCCGATTCTATCCGAAGGGTGAGTGAACTCGTTGTCATCACGAGTTGACTCAAAAACCTCTTATCTTAAAAGACTTAAAACCCTGAGTATAAACAAATCTCTGTGGCACCAACAACAAAAATGGTTTCCCTCTCTAATCAAACGAGATTTTCTTTCTACCCAAACAACCTTTTCGTTTCCGAGAAGAGGCGCCTGGGAATTGCCGGAATCGATTTTCCCAGGAAAATCAAGGTGAGAATCACTTGCTTCGCCGCCGACCAACCACGCCAGCAGAAGCAGAAGAAGAAGAGTCAGAGTCAGAGCACCATCGACGCCGACGCTGGAGTTGACCCAGTTGGGTTTCTCACCAAACTCGGAATTGCTGACAGAATCTTCGCTCAATTTCTCCGAGAAAGGTAATAATCAGAAAGCGGGAACAAAGTTGTGCATTTCTTTTCGGGAATCTTCTATTTTCTGTAATTGTTCTACGGAAATTCTCATCTGATTTACACTGCAGCTGATTTGTAGATTTCGACTATATATATAAGCGTGTTCCGTTGTTAAATTTGTAGGCATAAAGCTTTTAAAGACCTTAAAGATGAGCTTCTCAAACGTCACTTCGATCTCAGAGATCTTGCTTCAGGGTATGTCTCCAGTCACACTTCTTATTTGCTACCAAGTTTCTGAAGCTTCATTGTTATGCTGTGCCAAACAATAAGTTTTCTATGATTGATGTGTACGCAAAATGCTTCTTGTCTAATGAATTTCCTTCTTCTCCGTGTAGGTTTGAGTTACTGGGGATGCATCGACATATGGAACACCGGGTTGATTTTATGGACTGGGGTCCAGGTTCTGTCTCCTTCTCAAATCTTAGAATTTCTTTACTTCCATTTGGTTCTTTCTTCTTATAGCTTTAGATTTGAAAATGATTCGTTAGGATTCAGAATTGATCAACAGAGAGAATAATGTTCTGATACTTGCTATAGTGATTTGTCCCTCTCCCACCAAGTGATTTACTTGAGGATACTACTAACTTACGCGAAACCCAGGTGCTCGCTATGGTGCTATAATCGGAGATTTCAACGGATGGTCCCCAACAGAAAATTCTGCCAGAGAGGGACTATTCGGCCATGATGATTTTGGGTATTGGTTCATTATTCTTGAAGATAAGTTAAGGGAAGGTGAAGAGCCAGACGAACTATACTTTCAGCAGTATAACTATGCCGATGACTATGATAAAGGTGATAGTGGTGTATCAGCCGAAGAAATCTTCCAGAAAGCTAATGATGAGTATTGGGAACCTGGTGAGGACCGGTTCATTAAAAACCGATATGAAGTTCCTGCCAAACTATACGAGCAGCTGTTTGGTCCGAACGGTCCACAAACATTAGAAGAGCTAGGAGATATCCCAGATGCAGAAACGAGATATAAACAGTACAAAGAGGAGCATAAAAATGATCCACCAAGTAATCTACCTCCATGCGACATCATTGATAAAGGTCAAGGAAAACCATATGATATTTTTAATGTCGTGACATCTCCAGAATGGACAAAGAAATTCTATGAGAAAGAACCTCCAATTCCATACTGGTTAGAGACACGTAAAGGAAGAAAGGCATGGTTGAAAAAATACATTCCAGCTGTTCCACATGGAAGCAAGTATAGATTGTATTTCAATACTCCTGATGGACCGCTTGAACGGGTGCCTGCTTGGGCTACATATGTGCAACCAGGTATGCTAGCATCTGGTTCTATGGTTAGGAGTAGCTTAAGAAAGATAACAAGTTGCATAACAGTCATAGAGAAAAGGAAGCAAGCATTAGTTGTACTTATCTGATAACACATGCTTAAAAAATATTTGCACGACATCAATTTTATTTATTCAGTCCCTGCTTTCCATTGCCAGAACAACTAGAAACTTTGTAAGCGCTAGATTAACAGTCTTACTGAACAACGTTCGTCAGAGAAGTTTTGAAGCCTTTCTTGTTTCTATACGCTAGTGCCTAATGTTTCTATGCAGAGATGCTTTAAAAATCGCGTATTTGTATTTGTTATATTTATAGTTCCATGGTAACGTATTTTTTACGATTTCCCTTTACAAAATCAAGCATTTATTCACTGATCTCTAAAATAGAGGACGAGGGAAAACAAGCTTATGCAATTCACTGGGAACCGTCTCCTGAATCTGCATACAAGTGGAAATACTCCAAGCCAGACAAACCAAAGTCCTTACGCATATACGAATGTCATGTTGGAATCAGTGGGTCTGAGCCAAAAATTTCTTCTTTCGAAGAATTTACCAAGAAGGTACTTCCTAATGCATACATTATATTCTTACTTGCAATCTTATTATGCACACATCTTAGTCTTTCTGTGGCTTATAAAACATCAGGTCCTTCCTCATGTGAAAAGAGCAGGATACAATGCAATCCAGTTGATTGGTATCCCTGAGCACAAGGATTATTTTACTGTTGGTTATAGGGTCAGCAATCTAAACTTCTCTCACTTAAACTTTATCTTTTATTAATTATAATTCTATCCTTGTTATTTACTGTGCATGAAAGCTTCTGAAGGTCTTTGCCTAATGATTTTGAGAAAAGAGGACTGTAGTGATAGAATGGAGAGAATAGGTTAAAGGATATGGAGCGAGAAGAGAACAACTTGATAGAAATGAAGTGGAGAGAAAAAAATTGATTAGGGGACAACGTAGATTTCATTTAGTTATGATAATGTCTTTCCTGCTAGTTAAATTCGAAGATTTTAATATGAAGAAATTACAGCTATGGAACTAGACTCAAGTTGATAACCAGAATTCCCATTTTGTTAACTTTATAGAATGTCAAACTTATCCCAGCTTCTTACTAAATACTAAAGAAATTACTAGAAATTTCACTAATATATTTGAACTGAAAATGTGGGCTTATGATTTTTTTTTCTTTCGTCATTCGCCATAATTGGTATCCATCATCATTTCAGGTGACTAATTTCTTTGCTGTCAGTAGCCGATATGGAACGCCAGATGACTTCAAACGCTTGATTGATGAAGCACATGGTAAGTATTTCTCGCGCCTCTTCTCTTCTTGATGTTGTAGATCCTTGGAGTCAAACATGTGGTTGATGAAGCATAGGGTAAATCTGAACTAATCTACATACAGGCCTAGGACTTCTTGTCTTCTTGGACATCGTACATTCTTATGCAGCAGCTGATCAAATGGTTGGGCTTTCGCTCTTTGATGGTTCAAATGATTGCTATTTTCATTACGGTAATTTTCCATAATAGCAATTTACTTTGATTTTTTTCATGCCTTTGGGTGTACACACAGAGTTCTTGCATGACTTTATTTTAATGTGTTGATCGAGTCATCGCTATGTAACTGGAAAGTAAGCAACATAATTTTCGTATTAGAACCAATGTCTGTTCATAACCTTTTGTAAGTGTAAAGATGGCCTCAAATATGTCCGACATAGTTGAATATGAGTGTGTCTTAAAACACCATGTTCCATTTTTTTCGTCTTCCAAATAGGTAAAAGGGGGCATCACAAACACTGGGGCACCCGGATGTTCAAATACGGTGATTTGGATGTGCTTCATTTTCTCATTTCAAATTTGAACTGGTAAAGGCAACTACATTTTTATCTGGTTTGTGGATAATGTATTGGCCTATTGGGTGAACTCACTCTTTTGCCCTAGTAGAAAAGTGTCTTGCACTTCTTTGGTTTAGGAATCTGATGCTGTGGCAACTGGCTTTTGTAGGTGGATTACAGAGTATCAGGTTGATGGTTACCAATTTCACTCGCTCGCCTCGATGATCTACACGCACAATGGTTTTGCTTCTTTTAACAGCGGTTTGGATGAGTAAGACATCTATATTCTTTAGATGCTATGCTACGCTTCTTTGTGTAATTTGGATCTTGGTGACAGTTAGTCAAACAACTGATTTCTGTCCTGTTGCAGCTATTGCAATCAGTATGTTGACCGAGATGCTCTGATGTACCTCATTTTGGCCAATGAAATCCTGCACGTTCAACATCCAAATATAATAACAATTGCTGAGGATGTAAGTTACACATCGTCCTTTTTTCGTCAACAAGTTACACATCATTCAATGTTCCTTATTTAGAGCATAGTTAGGTTGGGCAGGTCATATTTAGAGCATAGTTCCTTATTATGCGGGTCATCCATATCTTGTTTAGTACTTTATTTCTGGTTTCATTAAGCTGATATTAAAACGTTTGTTTGCCGAAAAATAATTTGTGGTTAGGATTTTAGTTTATACCAGTGTCAACTTATATCAATATTTTGGGACCACGGGTTTCCAACTCAAAACCAAATGGCAATGAATAAATTGGTCCATGATTTTATATTTTACATTCAGTCCCATCTCACTAGCAGTGTGGGATTCCTTTCAAATGTTGACCTTTTTCTTGTTGCAATCCTATTGTGCATGAAGTTCAAGAATTTATTTAGTAGGACCCTAATTTTCTTATGAATTTGGATAAAGCTATTGAATAATTTTTTATCCTTGTTGAATTGCTTTGTGTTAACTGATAGTAGTGAGGGGGCTAGCTGGTGACACCATTTTTATCATAGAACATCACTCAAGAAATCTCTGAACTATTTTCCTGGACAATAAAAATTCTAAAATATCACTAGTTTTTAGTCTTGTAAGTGTTGGTTAGTAGAGTTAGTACTGATACCGCTAGTTAGTGAAAAAATTCCATGCTTTTTCCAAATATGCTATAGATAAAAAGGTATGAGAGAGTAACAGGGGACATGTATAAATATGCTTTCTCATGTACAACCTATAACAGTGTCAGTAACCATAGTGTCGACTGGCTTGTGTAAGCCAATTTAAATTGACCATAGGCAGGAAAAAAAGTTTTCAACGAATTATCTTTTATGAACGCCAGATGTATAAGTGGGTAAAACGTTTAAGATTCTTGTTGATTTTCTAAATTTATTCATTTTTTCTGTTGATGATCTGCATCGTTGGGTTTCACTATCTAATCACTATGTGGAACTTAATAAATTTTCTTTTGTTATTAGGCAACATATTACCCTGGGCTGTGTGAGCCAGTTTCTCAAGGTGGACTTGGATTTGATTATTATGTAAACCTTTCTGCGACAGACATGTGGGTTTCTCTCCTTGACAGCGTACCGGATAATGAGTGGAGCATGAGCAAGGTCATATCTTTTAAGTTTCATTGTTAGATATGACAGAACAAGACTTTGGTCCCGTTCTCTGATGTTTAGCCAATGCCTGCAGATTGTCAGCACATTGGTGGCTAACAAAGAGTATGCAGACAAGATGCTCAGTTATGCCGAAAGTCACAACCAAGTATTTTACTTTCTAACTTTAAATGTCTAAAGCTTTTTGATATCCACAACTTTACTTTTAGGCTGCATTGACATTGTTGTTTATTCTACTTTTCCACCAGTCCATATCAGGAGGGCGTTCATTTGCAGAAATCTTGTTTGGTGGAGTCGAAAATGGTTCTCCTGGAGGAAGAGAATTGCTAGACAGGGGATTTTCACTACATAAGGTATCCCTTTCTTTAGATATCTTCTACTCCTTCACACACAACATCCCCAACTTAGCATACCTCTTAATTCGTGATGAGAACACAACTGTAGAATGAGATTGAATGCTACTCTGAGTTTTGCATTGAAAGTGAAAAATATGAAATCTGGAAGATTGACTAATTACTGCCTTCTGTCTTCACTAAACTATATTGTTGCCTCAAATCTTCTCTGCCCTCGGTTTCCTGCTTTTATATCTCTTACTTTTGAACTACAGCCGTGCTAAGTTCGCTACAACAAAATATCAAAGAATTATTTTTGTTGTACCTAACTTCCAGCTGTAGAGTACACGACTCAACTTTTAGTTGTGCACACTCAATCCTCCGTGTAGCTGTTGTATTGATCCCATCACATGTCTTTTATATTCGAGATTACTAGGTGGTGAATCATTTATTGCAAGTACATCCTTCTATTTGTGCATTTGTTATCCAGTTTTGGTGTCTAGAATGTTTAGCTGAAGAAGAAGATTTTCTACTCCTAAGACGAGCTGCATTCAGCTCATTAATTTTGTGTTTGTTTCCTCCCCGTGAGGTGCTTATTCATGCTTTTGTTTCACTATAATTCTGAAAGCTTTTTTTCTTGTCATTGCTTGAACCAGATGATTAGACTGATTACTTTTACAATTGGTGGCCGTGCTTACCTCAACTTCATGGGAAATGAATTTGGACATCCTGAGGTACAACTCTCCATATTCTCACTGTTCCAAAGACATCATCTTAATGTTTCTGACGTTTCATCCTTGTGTTAGAGGGTTGAGTTTCCTACGCAGAGCAATAACTTCTCGTTTTCACTTGCCAACCGCCGCTGGGACCTGCTGGAAAGTGGAATCCATCATCAGTTGTTTTCCTTTGACAAGGTATCTGCCGTAACACCTCTTTATAAAAGCACTGCTTCCATATCCATCAATTTGTTGGCCTCTCTGAAAAATTGCTTCGGTATATAACTGTCATAGCAATTCAATACTGTATTGGTCTATGAAGGAGGCAAATGAATGTTATCAAGCCGAGAAATTCTTGAGAATTTGAACTTAAAAAGATTTACTGCCGATGATGCTCATCTTATTATCGGAGGCACCTAATTTTATATCTTGATTCCTTATAAATGTACCCTTCCTTATTAAATTTATGATTGAATATCTTTGTACATGCAAGGACTAGAAAATGCTGCAAGCATATTTCCTCTTGGATCAGAAGAAATGCTTCTTAGTTACTGATCTCATTCTATATTTAGGAGCTAATGGACTTGGATAAAAGCAAGGGTATCCTTTCAAGAGGTCTACCCAGCATCCACCATGTGAATGATGCAAACATGGTATTTGACTCCTTTTGCTTCTTTTTTTTCCTTACAGAAAATTAGGTTCAGGGTGTGAAACATTAATTAAATCTTCAAAGTACCCACTGCATTGTCTTCTCTAATTTTCTGCAATTCACTGGCATGGTAGTGTTTGCATATGCCTTTATATACAATATTTTTCAGCTAGTGCAAAAAGGAATAGAACGAATTGCCTGTCTGCATCATAATAGGGGTGCTCCAAACACATTTAGAGAATTACGAAGTCAGATAATAACAGTGTATACCTTTGCAAAGTGAGACTGCAAAGAATATGCATCAGAAGTGAGAGGATTTGGATAATGAGCCTGTTTACAAGTCAAGTAATTGTTCATCATCTACAGGTGATTTCATTCTCGAGGGGTCCTTTCCTATTTATCTTTAACTTCCACCCATCAAATTCATATGAAAAGTATAATGTCGGCGTAGAGGAAGCTGGTGAATATACTGTAAGTTTTTCTATTTTCTGTATTGATATTCCCACCCTTCATCCGTCATTTTGTAATTAAGAGTCTGTCAATGAAAGCAAAGTTTTGTCCTCCATAAAATACAGTTGCTATCGTTTTCGGCATTCGTCTTACTGGTGTATAGAACACTATCATTACTATAAGGTTTTCTTATGCATTTCACCTGAGAATATTACCTGGATTCTGCAGTTGATACTTAACTCCGATGAAGTAAAATATGGGGGTCAAGGACTTCTAACGGAGGACCAATATCTTCAACGGTCAATTAGCAAAAGGTTTGTAATTGTCAAATAGTTTATTGTTATAAGATCCTAGTTCTCAAAAAACTAAGGATGTGGTATGTTCATATCCTGAACCAAATTCACATTTGCGCAGAATGGATGGTCAAAGAAATGCCTTGGAGGTGTTTTTGCCAAGCAGGACTGCCCAAGTGAGCTCTCTCTCTAGTCTCTTGCTCCATCTCTATGTTAGTCACTGCGATTTACAAGTTTATATATTGATTCAAACATCCATTTTTATATTTTCAGGTTTACAAGTTGACCCGGATTCTCCGAATATGATCCTCTCTCTATGAATGCCGCATACAAACACCAAACATGTTTCTATGAGAGGCTAACTCTGAACCCAAGGTCACTACGAGAGGTAATGCTATATAGACATGGCTCTTGCAAGCAATGCTGGCAGTTGAGAAGATTATCAATCATCGCCTTCACAGAGGAGAGATGAACAAACAAGAAGTTCATGCAGAGACAACCCCAGGATGACATATTCATCTCCTGGTGTAGATCAAGCAAACAAATCTGTTGTGTCGAATATCTTTATGGCTTTGACTGATGTTATGTAGTGAAATTCTAGGTAGATGTTCAAGTTTGAGTATTTATAGAATCTTGGTAGTTGGTATATAGATCGGTTAACGTATTTCTCAACAAAACCATTGCTTTCCGCAAGAGAAGAAGCAATCCAGCTGCTTAGTTATAATTGTTTACCTAGCCAAAAAAAATTCTAAGGCAAACATGTTATAAATGAGCTTAAGCAGAAGAGTGTTGTGCTTGTGAAGCATCCAGAGGTACTTCTCCAAAAAGGTCATCATATGAAACAGGTACTCTGATCCTCTCATGAACAGATTTCCTTTCTTCTTGCGGTTTGGATTCAGTCTGCTCAGCTACCGGCATAGCACACATCTCACTGACCAGAGCTTCATCAGAAGATGCATTTCCAGACGCAGGTCCTTCGGAGGAGTTACCCTGATCTCTTTTTGGCCCTGATTTCGGTCTCGTGTTTGGGTGCCTAAATTGCTTCTGCAAAGTTTGAATAGTGTAAGAGAGAGAGTGTGTGAGAGAGAGCCGTGGGAATGAAAACATGGTATATAACATAATCTCCAGGGATGCAATTCTACAATCAATCTAAAAAAACAGGATATATCAAAGCATGTTGTAATAAGATAATAGGCAAGAGCAAACCTCAAACTCCCTGGTCTTTTTCATTATCTCTCTGTGAGCTGTGGGTTGTCTCGCTTTGATGATGTTCCACAACACACCACCACTTGTTCGTTTCCTCCTGCCATCAGCGGTCACCTGACCTCCACAGGTCTCGATTGCTTCCACCTGCGACAAACATATAAGTCTTGCCATCATCAATCATATCTCAATAACTTTAGCAAGACTCTTGCAAAGCAGAACATAAATATTCTAAACCAACTTCAAGCAAATAGAGCAAGCAACAGAGGGAGCAAAACAATCCACAAAGCATGGTTAGATAGACAGTCATCTCTAGATCATGATAATATGTTTGACACTGTTGATCTCATTCATAGATGAATCACACTATGCGTTAGTTATAAAACTTCATCTATCTACCCATGGCCTGGTTCACATTGTCTAATCAATGAAAACAGAGAAAACACTGATGTGTAGAAGAGAAGGAAAAAAATATCAACCTAAGATATGAAGTTTTCACCAGCTATATTTCATGACAAAGCACAGTATTTGAAGCAGCAAAGAAGGCTCCAACTAGAAACATCTTGAACTGCAGGTGAAACAATATAGCTAAACAAGATTGCCACTCATGGTTTGGCCATTTTCTCATAAACAATAAAAACAGATTAAACAGGCTTCAGATTGGAAATAGCATAGAAAGCATCTTGAAGTAATTTATAGTATTAATACCTCAGTGACAAGATCACTTAAGGCAGGAATTCCAAGACAACCAACAGCTGTGTATACCATGTAAGACTTCTTTTCCTTCAGGCGTCTACACGTATCCCTGACGAACCTGCCATAACAAATCATGTTTTCACCATAGCCAACATAATAAATAAAGCTTCAATCACACAATAGGTCGGCAACTCCAGCAAGAGTTACATAAAAAACATAGGCGTAAAGAATCGGATTCAAATACCTGTCTAAATCCATGGGTTTCCCCATCACAGGGCCTCCTTTTCTTCTTTTCTTCTTCTTCTTCTTCTTGTTTGGCTGATTCTGTCGATTCTTCTCACCCACGAGCCCTTCTTTATCTCTGTCCCCATCCCTGTCACCATTTTGTCTCTCCCCAGAATGCAAGTCATGCTCCACAACGATCTCCCCTTCTTCCACATCAACCATGTCAACATCTTCCATGGTTTCAAATCCGTCTTCTTCATTTATAGCATCCAACAGACTTTCTTCTCCCTCCATGACCAAAACCTAAAATCGCAACCAAAAATCAAACAAAACTTTAGATATAACGAAAATCACAACAAACACTCCCGAGAAACACTCCCTTCTCCCTCTACGAACACACCGAAACCCTAATCCATTCCAACAAAACTTTCGAACCCATTTCAAATAACGACGCGAATTCCTGATTCCTTGAAAAATTTCCTCTCTGTCATAGAATCGCAGTACAAAACAAAATGCAATCGAGAATAATCTGGCGAAATAAACAGAGTAGGATGCTAAACCTTGAAAATCCTTCGATCTTCTCTCACCTATACTCGAGATATCAACAAAGAACACACTTCATCATCGAGGAAGAAGAAAACCATCAGTTTAGGGTTTTAGGCAATTTTTGCCCTTTAAGGACGAAATTTAAAAGCTTTGTATTTTTGTTAAAAACTAGTTTTTTGTTTTTTTCATTATTCCTACTGAAGAAGACTACTAGTCAATGAAAGAAAGTCAAAGTAATCAAATTGGGAAATATATTTTTTAAATTAAATACTGCGGCGAGGAAAACAAAAAGAAAAAGGACCGAATAATAAAAAAAAAAAAAGCGTCACTTCGACTTCGCTTAGATTCATCTTCCATGGATCGCTTTCTCTCGCCGGACGACAATTTTCCGGCGATCACTCGCTGTAACTTACCCAATTCGTTTCCTCACCTTCCAGTTTCATCGACGCCGTCGCCTTCAGCCAGTTTTCCGGCAACCACTCGCGCACCGGTTTCGCCGGAGATGGAGTCAGTGGAAGCGGTAGAGAAGATCGTGAAATACAGTTTCGTGAACAAGAGTCTCCTGAAGGAAGCGCTTACGCACACGTCCTGTGTCGACTTTCCTTCGTACGAGCGGCTTGAGTTCGTAGGCGATAGCGCTATAGGTCTGGCCCTCACCAATTACTTATACCTCGCTTACCCTAAGCTCGAACCGCACGAGCTGTCGCCGTTGAGAGCCGCTAATGTCAGCACCGAGAAATTCGCTCGTGTCGCACTCGACCACGGCCTCTACCGATTTCTCCGACGCAATGCTCCTTCCTTAGATGAAAAGGTAGGAATTTTCGGTGATTGTTGGAAACAAAACCTGTTTTTGGTTGGAACAGAGTGGTTCTTGTGAGTGAAAGCTTTAAGCTTTAAGTTGGAACAGATCAGTTATCTTGTTTGATTGAGAGAACATGTTTCACCAAGTTGTTTACTTTGGTGTCATTTACTAGGTTTTAGAGTTCTCAGAGGCGGTGGGCAAAGAAGATGATTCAGTTGTTTATGGTGGATTAGTGAAAGCTCCGAAAGTTCTCGCCGACCTCGTTGAGTCTGTAGCTGGAGCTGTGTATATTGATGTTAATTTTGATCTGCAAAGATTCTGGGTGGTCTGTCATGTTGTCTACTTTCTTCTCTTAAGTTTACTGATCTCTCTTGTCTCTCTGTTTTCTATGATGCTTAAGTTCAGGCTTCTTTCTATTGTCGATTTGCAGATCTTCAGGGGTCTTTTGGAGCCAATAGTTGCACTGGATGATTTGCAGCGGCAACCTCAACCTATTAGTATGCTTTTCCAATTATGTCATAAACACGACAAGCGAATCGACATCAGGTATTTGAAAGATGGCAAAAGCAGTGTTGCTGGTGTATATCTTGATGATGAGTTTTTCGCTTCTGGGCGTGCTGAGAATAAAGATATCGCAAAGCTGATCGCTGCTAAGGAAGCAGTACGGAAGTTATCAGAATGTACGCCTATTGCAATGGTGATTGATGAGGGTAGTCTAGAGGTTGAGCTTGAAGATTGCAAAAGGAGGTTAAATGAGATTTGCTCCAAGAAAAAGTGGCCCAAACCACTTTACAGGTATATCCTACTCTTACATTTTGGAACCAGTTTCATCTTGTCGTTATTTTCTTAAGACTTTGCGTTTAGCTAGAATTGTTACTATCTAAGTAAGACTTACTACTAGAGGACCATGATCCAAAGTCAAATTGATTCGATCTTTGATTAGTCTTAAGAGTCTTATATTTTCGGGAAGCAGAACACGTTTGCAAATCCATAGTAAATAATATTTGCAATGAAGAAAAAAGGAGTATATATGCTCTATAAAGTATACTCCTAAGGCTCAATGTGAGTTTGCTTTGCCTAAAACATTTTGTTACTGTGTTTAACTCTTTTCAGTGTTGAAGAAGGAGGCTCGGTAAACGGGAAGGGATTTGTTTGTTCAGCTAAAATAGAGATCCCAAATAAAGAAGGTGCGATATATGTGAAGGGGAAAGAGGAATCAAAGAAAAAGAAAGCAGAAAACTCCTCAGCCTACCACATGATAAGAACCCTAAGAAAATACAATTATCTCTAATGGGGTCTTGCATGATGTTGTAAAATGTAAAAAGTGCATTTTGAGTCATTATAAAAGGCTTCTTATCGTCGATATAGAGTGATAGGTGAGGAGAAGAAGGCCATGTCTTGTTTCAGGCAAATGTCTGTATGTGTTATAGAAACCGCGAAATCACTTTCAATTTTCATGCTGCCTTACTGAATAAGATAGGTCAAGAAATAAAAGATAGGGTAATTAACTCCTTTTGTGTATTGTTGTCGGAGAATTGGAATTGTTTGTGTTTCAATTCCTTCGTAGAGGCTCTGAGTTGAACTGTAAAATCAAAACCTAAAGAGGATTTGAGGTAACACTTATAAAACCAAAACCTTTATAAAAAAATTGAAATCCTTCTCTCTTTCTCTTATATCACAACAGCCTTGGTACAGAGCACAAAAACAGAAGATAAAAAAAATAATACAAAACACAAGCAATCAGAGTTTTGAGTATCTTCCTCTTAATGTGGTTTTTGTCTGAACAAACATTATTAAAGCTCCTGTCTTTCTAGATTAGATACAGTACGTCCCCAACGGTTTTTCTGTCTTTCCTCTTGATCTTGGAAACAAACAAAAAGACTTTTAATCCAGGAGCAATGTCCCCTAGAACAGTCTTGGTTGTTGTGGATTTCCACTTCTCATCATCGCACAGAACTCTTCATAGTTGATTCTACCATCCTGCATGAGGAGCAAAACAGTTATTGACAACACGAAGTCTAGTTTTCTTGAAAGAAAGAGAAGATATTTTCATGCTAACTTACGTTATCGGAGTCGACATCTGAGAGAACTTCTTTGATTGTTGCATCATCTCCCATTCCATATTCCTTCAATGCGACTTCCAGCTCGTCTATTGTTATGTATCTGTGCATACATTCGTTTTGGATTATAAAAAAAAGGCTTACCATCTTTTTGCTTATAAATACATCAGTTAAGAAAAAGAAGAATCCGGTCGCTTACCCGCTGCTGTCTTTGTCAAAATGCTGGAAGGCTTTGTAAAGATTCTCATTACTTTCAAGCCTATGCCTATGCATTGTTGCAGTGATAAACTCGATGTAGTCGATCGACCCGTTTCCATCAACATCAGCCTAATTAATAATCCGCGAATGTGAGTTTTTCTTTTACATTTTATTTACTTTCTTAATTAGTGGAAGTAAAGGAACGGATTTTTCGACCAACTTACAGCATCCATGAGCTGCTTCACTTCTGCTTCTGTGAGTTTAGATCCCAATTTGGCTAGACCTTCTTTCAGTTCTTCATACGTGATTGTGCCACTGTTGTCTGTGTCTATGTTAGCAAACATTGCCTTCAATCCTTGGATTTCTTCCGTGTTAATATTCTCCGCTATGACCTATTAGAATCTAATCATTAGCACAACGAAAAGGACAAGCAAACAACATTTCATCTTCGAAAGTCTTGGAAGTCACCTTTAAAGCAAGTTTCTTTAGCTTATTCATTGCTCTAAATTGTTTCATCCTTGAGAGAACAGCGCTGTCAATCGGCTTGTCCGATGCTTCTCCACCTTCTCTAAGCCATGGATGCTCTGCACGAAACAATCAAGCAAGTATCAGGATCACCAAGGAACAGATAATGGAAATTAACTTCCTGGCTCTGTAAAAATGTGTTAACAATTGTTTCAATATTCTATCCTTCACAGGTTACTTACGAAGAACATCAGCAGCAGAAATCCGCCTTTTTGGATCCGCAGTCAACATTCTACGCACCAAATCTTTGGCACTGTTAGAGATTGACGGCCACGGTTGGCTTTCAAAGTCGATATGCCCTTCCAATATAGCATCAAATATCCCTTTCTCGGTTTCTACATATCCAGATGAAAAAGCAACAACCATGTCTATCTATCAGCTGTTCTATACAAACATATGAATGAAAATGTGAGAGCACGACAGAGTCAGAGAGAGAGAGAATATTGCGTTACCAGCCCAAAACGGGGGCACACCACTGAGTAGAATGTATAATATGATTCCAGCACTCCATATATCAATTTCTTTCCCATATCTGCGACGTAAGACTTCAGGAGCAACATAATATGCACTCCCAACGATATCTCTATATACTTTTCCTGTAAAGATTAAGAAGAAACAACCAAATGATGAACGGTAAGAAACATCAAAGTTTATCAGAGAAATTGTTGTCTCTATAAGCCCTAGCCCGGAGATCCAAGTATGGTCTGATCTTTATGCAATTCACAGAACCAAGAGACACACGACTCAACCAACTTAATCAGAACCTTGTTGATCCATAATCTATCACATGACTCAACCAACTTAATCAGAACCTTGTTGATCCATAATCTATCTATGTCCTAGAAACAATCCACTTCATCAATGTACTAAAACCCCATATGATAATGATGATGATGATAATTCAACTCAACCAATAAACCGAAAAATCAGGAAAGAAGAAACAAATCTGTTTGTTTTACCCTCTTCAATGAAGACAGACAAGCCGAAGTCAGTAGCCTTGATCAAAGCCTTCTCATCTTTGCTAGAAAGCAAGAAATTCTCAGGCTTCAAGTCTCTATGCAACACACCCATGAAATGACAAATCTTGACAACATTCACAATCTGTCTACAGATAGAGGCAGCTGCTCTCTCACTGTAATGTCCCTTAGCAATGATCCTATCAAACAATTCACCACCAGCACAAAGCTCCATCACCAGATTCACAGCCTTCTCATCCTCATAAGCTCCTTTAAACTCCACAATGTTAGGCTGCCCACTCAGATGCTGCATTATCTGGATCTCTCTCCTCATATCATCCTTATCAGCTTTCGTCACCAGCTTCTTCTTCGAGATCGATTTGCAAGCGTATTTCCTCCCCGTCGAATTCTCTGTGCACAGATACGTGACCCCGAATTGCCCTCGACCTAACTCTTTCCCCAGTGTGTAGAACAGCTTCACGTCTTCGAAAGCGTTCTCTAGAATCGAATTGCTCTTAGTGGTTTTGGGGCTTGGTCCTGGTGCTGCTGCCGCCATTCTCCACGGTGGTGGTTGGGAGGCTGGTTTCTCCGGCGTCTGGCTTCTCGGCTGTGGAGTATACGACGGCGGATCTTGGTTGGTCCCTCCTCCTCGCTGATCAATTTCAACTGATCTAGTCTGCCCATTTTGCTGAGGCTTCATCAATCCATGGTTCTTGGCAAAACAATTGCCCATGATTTGAGCTCAAACTCCGACGACCCAGAGAAGAAAGACCGGACCTTTAGCTAAATTAGCTCAAATTCTGACGACCCGGAGAGAAAAGATCGCAGCTTTTGGAGGATGTAAGTGAAATTTTTTGCAGAAGAAACAACAGAGAAATTTTAAAAAAAAAGTCAGATCCTTTTTAAAAATTGGGGGGGATAGACGTGGAAGCATCACCTCAGCAACGCTTTCAGATAATATTACCTTAACTCATCAAGCAAAATAATGTTCGCCAGATGGATTTGCATAATAAAATGATTATAAAACAAAAAATCAGAGAGTTGAAGAATGTATCATGAGAAGCATGAAATTGAAATAGATGAAGAACAAGTGGTGGTGGTGGTGTGTGTTCATATTATTATATGAGAGGACGGCTTTTTCTGGGAAGATGTTGAAAAGTAAAGAGTCTAATATCAACACCCAGTCAAAACTCTTTCTCCATGGACTTTTTTTTCATTAGTTTAATTTTGTACTTCATATATTTTCCATCTCATATATCACTTTGAATTGTTCCACTGGTCAGATAAGGACAAAGATTATATGTTTTTCTTCTTCTTCTTTCTCTTAGATATTGTGTCTGACAAATATCTGTAACATGTTGAACTTTGTGCAGATGAATAAAAGTGTTGCTTTTTTAGTTAGTTTTTATCAAATTTAACTATTTCAAATACATGCATGATGCATTTCTAGAAAATAAACTTATATTCAATATTCAAAAAAAAAAGAAGTCCGGAGACATATTTTTCATTTTACAAATTTTTAGTGTTCTTACATTACATTTGAACAAAAAAATGTATTGTAATTATGGATGTAGTTTTTAGTGGATGGACTAAGATTAATTTTGATGGACACTGTTAATAAATTATTAATCTTAACCTTAAATCATCAAGGTTATATGATTATATGGGTTAATTATTGGGATGGTGTAGTATACCTTTTGTTGGGTTTGTTTCTCCGTTCTAATTCAATGATTTTGACGACAAACAAAAAACGTGTTTTGAATTCATTCAGTCTTTCAAGCGTGCTTTAAACCCCAGGATTGGTTTCGACCAAGCACACTGACAACAACAACAAAACAAAACAAAAAACTCTTACGTGTGAACCTAGTAGAATAAAAATTGACCAATGCATGCAAACTGACCAATCCAATGGTTGAAAGCTATTTTTTTTTTCTTTGAAAGAATTGAACAATGAACATTGAAAGATTTAAAAATTAGGAGGAGTGCCATTAATTTGCTATGGCAAATAACAACTCATTTTCACATCATAGTGGGATTTAAATTGGATTCATCCCAAGCTTATCCCATGCCTTCCCATTCATTTTTCAAGAACTGCATTAACTTCTCCATTTAATTCTTTAAGATTCCGTGGGCGAATTCATGCATTCGCCAATAGAGATGCTCTATGCAATGTAGAATTAAGGGTATGGTATGGGTAGTTCAGCTTCTTAAATGCAACTCCTTCTCCTTCTTCTCTCTATCTTTTTTTGTTTCCTTTATAAATTGCTCTTATTCTCACTCTCCACTCCACTCTCCAATTCAAGCTCTGACCCCCTAAATACAAAGTAATTCACAAATTAAATAAAAAATCAATTAGTAGTTTATTTCATGGGCATTGCTCAGATGATTCTTCTGAAATTCACATACGATGTTCCTTTTTGGATTCTTGGCGCCGTTTGCATCATGTCAATTAGAGCGATGAAAAGAGCTTTCTTGGGCTTATTCATCTTCATTCTTGCTTCCGGTACGGTAATTCTACAAGTGATCTTTATTTGCTCTTTTCTTTCTTTTGTTTTGTTCAGCTAATCATATATTATAAGGGTTTTGTTCCCTTTTTTTTTTTCTTATTCTACATATATGCCCATTAATTTGACGTACTTTTAAAGATTAAGCGTAAAAACATGTCATTAGGTATATTATACATTTACTAACCTTGTGCGAGTGTGATAAAAGCATAAAACTTACTTAAAGAGAACGTTCTTGAATCTTCATCTTCTCAAGATTTCTAGAGTGTTGAATAGTGAAGCAAATTTTCTTCGCAAAAACTATCTGAAGTCGGGATCTTTTTGTTAAATGACTTGTTGTCGAGGCAGACAAGACAACCTATTTTAAAATTTGATTTAATAAGATTTCAGTTGACAAAAAAAATAATAAAAACAAACACAAGAATGTACAATAAACTTATTCATAATGTATATAAGATGGTGGGGCACCCAAAATGTGTGTGATATGGCCACACCCACTAGATATGTATTCATGCCTACCTTATTGAATTCAATATCTTATCTCATTTATGGATTCCATACTCTTAAATTATAAATTCTTTTACAAAAGACACTTTCGTTTTAGTAATGTATATATCACATGGCTTGATTTCATCCACATTCTTATGTATAACAATTTTATAAGATCACTAATTGTCACTAATTTTTTTTTAATGTAGCTAGTATTGTGGTAGCTGCCATTGTAGGAGCCACGGAAGGTCACACGACAGACATCGGATTTCTTCAAGGTGGTTTGCTAGGAGTTGTGGCTGGAGTTATCACCGCGGTCCAACTCTTTGGACTGATGCTACCTGGTGATCAACCTTTGTCTAAGGTGATTCTCTCTCTCTCTCTCTCTCTCTCTCTATATATATATATATATATATATATAACCTTAGAGTCTAATCAAATGCTTTTATGAGTTAGAAAGTGATATTAGTGACAATACTAAGAAAATCTGAGCAGGTTGCTTTAATGAGGAGAGTAGTGAATGGGAAAGCCATCATGGGGTTGGTTAGACCGGCTGTGCTCAAAGCATATCAGTGGCAAGTAAGAGTACTCCACTTTTCTTTTCTTCTAATTTCTTTTTTACCATTTTAACTATTTTTTTTTATTTATTTAGGGTGTAAAAACTTGACCATGTACATGTAATATAATCCCAATAGTACGCATGCGAATTTTTGTTTTAACAAAAATTAAAATCAACAAAAACAATAAAAATGTAGATAATGGGACTGGACACAAGCTACATGGAGATATCAGACATGTATGACTGTAACCAAGAACCAAAAGGGTTATCGTGGAACTCTATTCAGAACATCCCGACGTTTTACTTCAGTTGTTTAGGTCATCAAACCATCTCGAGTTGTTCGATTTGCTTACAGGTAATGAATTGTAATCAAATAAAAATCATCTACGAATCAGGTAATGATGAATTAAAAATATATCATCCATATCATATTTGTAATCTTAATTTATATATATTTTTGGTGTGTAGGATTGGGAAGAAGGAGAAGTAGGAAGAAAGCTAGAGAGATGTAGCCACAAATTTCATAAAATTTGCATAGATGAGTGGTTGCTTAGGCAAGAGAGTTGCCCCATTTGTAGAGACCATCTTTCATATTATTACACTTCTACATAGTCCATCTCTATTTTTCAAATTTTTTAAAAAAACTAATCATGTTTTTTCCGAAGCAAATTATATGGAAGAATAATTAATGTAAAAAAAAGAAAGAATTAAATTATGGACATAAAACTCATGGGATAATAGGATTTTCTAGCCATTGGCATTCGGGTATTCGGTTCGGTTCCGGTTTGGTACCGTTCGGTTCTGAGTATTTCGGATAAAGAGGTTTAGGAACCGGAAAATACCTGATTTTTTCGGATCTTAATCGGTTTCAGGTATTTATTAACCGAAATGTCTAAAATATATCCGAAAATATACCCGAAAACCCAAAAATATATCTGAAAACCCAAAAAAATTAAGGAAAATATACCCGAAATACCAAAAATATACCCAAAAACCTGAAATTATATCTGAAAATATGAAAATATACCCGAAAACCCCCAAAAAAAAACTAAAGAATATATATTCATAATACCAAAAATATATCCAAAAACCTGATATATATTTAATATTTTGGATATATAATTATATTTCGGGTACCCGAAATATTTTCGCTTCGGTTCCGGTATTATCTGATATCCACGAGTATCAATGAGTAGGATCCAATAGGTATTTTGACAATTTTGGATCGGTTCCGATTCGAGTATTTCAGGTCGGTTCTGGTTTGGGTATTTCGGTTCCGATTTTTATGCCCAAGCCTAAAATTTTCAGAACGAATCTCAAATTGAATTTCGGATTCCGGATAATAGTTCCACCCGTCGGGATAGGCATGGGCCTCATGGTCCATAGTTTTAAAATTATAGTCCCCACTTGTATTACATTACACACAAAAATACAGAAAAGAAACTTTATTTTGTTAGTAATATATGTACCTAACTAAGGGTAAACTCGGAAATGTAAAAAACGTTTCGAAGAGAAGAAGACAGAAAACACGAGAATCATCTGCTCAAAATCCCATCGCATCAAACTCAGTCTTCTTCTTCTTCACCTACCTTTCTCTCTATCTACTATTGCTTTTGTACCTCTTGACGGCGCCCGGAGAGAGAAACTGAAATGACTTGGTCGGTCTTCAGATCCATAAACTCCCCAACTCTCGACCTCTCCGCCGCACTTCGCTCCACTCGCCGCCCATTGGTCTCCGCCGGTGTCGGCTGCGCAACCTTCGCTGGTGTTTCCCTCTTCCGAATGTCTTCTTCATCTCCTCCTTTCGCTTCTCTCAGTGTCTCCGCTTCTTCTGGTAACGATTTGGGTTTTTGGCTTCTAGTCTCCAAATTATTGGTACTTTCTAAAGTTGTGATTTTGATGAATGTCCGGGTTCGGAAATTTGATTTTGATATCGATTATCTTCAATGCATCTGTTTGTTAGTCTTGGGTCTCAGTTCTCTCATCTTTTTTTGGTTGTTTCCCTCGTCTCTATAAAGTTTGATTAAGTCTGATGCTTTTAAGAGAATATATAGAAATGTGAGATGTTATGGGTTCTTAGGAGGATAATGAGAGAATAAAAACAATGCAGGCATGAAGGAAGTTGTGGCTACGGAGAAAGCACCAGCTGCTTTGGGACCATACTCTCAGGCTATCAAAGCCAATAATCTTGTTTTCCTTTCAGGTGTTCTTGGACTTATACCTGAGGTCCGTCTAAAGATATGAAAATGTAATCCACCATATTGTTTCAACTTCTTCTCTGGGTTCTAAGATTGCAAGGTTTCTCTTTTTTGGTTTCTGTGTGTATAGACTGGAAAGTTTGTTTCGGACAGCGTTGAAGATCAGACTGAGCAGGTGAAGTAGCTCTTAAGCTGTCATCATGGTCTCTCTAAAGATTAGTTTTGTTTACAGTAACTCCCACTTGCATCTCTGTTGTGCTTGGATGATTTATCTGGAGCCAAGGAGATTTAGATTGTCTTGAATCTTGTTTGACAAATGCTTGTGAAGATGTAAAAGAACAAAATAACTGTTGTACCTAGTTCAGGCTTGAGTTTAATGGCATATCCCCACCTTCACAGCACAAAACTAAGTCTCTGAACCTCTGATTTTTACTTCTTGATTTGGTATTAGTAGTCTTCAAATTAAATTCCAGTACGTGTAGTTGTAGCAAGGTTGAGTTACTCTCTCTTCCCTTCCTGATGTTGTCTGCTTGCTTGTATTATCTTTTTTTTTTGGAATATCGAAGGTACTTAAGAACATGGGGGAGATACTGAAAGCTAGTGGTGCTGATTACTCCTCCGTGGTGAAGACAACTATCATGTACGTTTTTGTTCAACAGAATCATTATCCATGTGAGTTTTGATTCTAGAAAACAAAGTTGATCTCTTTGATTTTCTGTGACAGGCTTGCTGACTTGGGTGACTTCAAGAAAGTGAACGAGATATACGCCAAATGTGAGTTCTTTAATAAGATTATAAGTGTTCCTACTTTGTTGAAAATGCATAATTACTGGTTGTGGAGTGGTTTAAGAATTAGTGTGAAACATTATGAACTTTTTTTTCCTGGTGCAGACTTCCCAGCTCCTTCTCCAGCACGATCGACATATCAAGTCGCAGCTTTGCCTCTAAACGCCAAGATCGAGATTGAATGTATTGCAACACTCTAGAGATCAATCACCATCAAACTCTATGAAGGGTTTTTTGGTTTGGAAGATGTCAAAACAAATAAGAGGAAACAATGGTTCGGGGCTTATCTTATCAAACCCATTCTTAACATACTTTTCATTTTGCTTCACTGCAAAAATGCTGCGGATTATCAACCATTAGGTTGGTTGCAAAATCTAAAGCCCCTACCTTAATCAAGAATAAGTGATTTTAGTGTATTTTGTTTGGACCCTCATGTGCTGTTGACTTAATAAGTATTGAGTACAATATTTTGATTAGAAACCCTTCATGCTTTAAGTAACAGATGGTATTTTGTAAACATTCGATATTCAAAAATGACAAGAAAGTAATCAAAGCTGTGGTCAGGAATTACTCGGCTCGTTTCTCAATTAATTTTGAGATGAAAATCTACAATTCTACAAGTTGTAGTTGATTATAGTTTTCAATTATTTTAGTTTTTTGGATAACTTTTAACCCTTTAAAGCCTTGAAGGCATTATAGTAATTTTCTGTACAGATTTGTCCTAATGGTTGAGAATTGTCAATTAAAAATTGAACTATAAAATTGGTTAATAATGTGGTCAATGATTGAGATTTGTCAATTAAAAACTGAACTATCAAATTGGTTAATAATGTGGTCAATTATTATCATTGACTTTTGATTTCATTTGGTATTGGAATTTGAAATAGGATTACAATATCTCTTAGGTTTTTGTTTTTGATCGTATTCAAAACGATAATTATCCAAAATAGCATATTTTAAAACTTTTGTTACAAACTTAACATTACTAGTTAAAATTAACAATAATAACACAAATTTAATACTAAAATGACCCAAAAAATTTTCATAATGGAAAAAAAGCTAAACCCTAAATAAGAAATATTGAACCCAAACATAATCTTTTAATTTTATTTTGAATTTATTTTGAGTAAACATGTATTTTCACATAATTATTTGTGCTATTTTTGAAATTTTAAATTTGTTATGCTAGATTTGGAATAAAAAAATATATGATATTTTAATGTATTTTCTATTCAAAATTGAAGTATCTCCCACGTTGCACATAGAAAATGGTCTATTGTATAATAATGTACTGTAAAACTCTATAGATTAATATACTATTTAATTAATTTAGAGAGTTTATAAAGATATTAATTGGGTTAAAAACTTAATTTGGGACCAAAAAAAATATATTAATATATTGAGTTATTAATTTATCGAATATTAATTTATAGAATTTCTACTGTAATAATATAGAAAAGTTTTTTTTTTGTTGGGCACACTATAGAGAAGCCTTCGAATATTATTGTTGGAAACTGTGCTACGTGATATATTTAACTAAAGATATATTAAAATTTTTGTACTTAAAAAAATATATATTAAGGTACATAATGCAATGACATTATAAATCGAGAAACTTTGGAAATACAAAATGAACTAAAAAAACTATGTCATGAATATGGACATGTTCGAGAATCCGTTTAAAACTACATTAGGAATACAAAAACGTAACCCATTATTATAAAGAAACAGTAGATACAGGTTAAAACTTTATCTGCTAGGTTTGGACTTAATAAACACCTTAAAAGTCCAAAGGTAGAATCTACACTCAAAAACTAGCTTATGAGGAGAAGATGTTCTTGAACTTATAAACCATTCGCTATTCCTTTCCCTTTCAAATATGAGAAGTTCACTTGTGATATTTAGTCTTTCTTATCACACTCTTATTGACATTCTTATTTTTGTCACGTATTAAGGGGTCGATAACAAAGCAAACATAAGGAGATGCAAGTTCCTTTGGTTTAGAAAAAACTAATTAGGGAAGTACTTGGTTGAAGAAATTGCCTCCATTTCGACCTGAACCATCAACACATCATTCACAACAAAACCCTTTGATGTATCTCTCAGATCAGAAAAGGAGATAAACTCATGGAAACCCCAGCTATATCCTGATCCACGTTCCGGACCATTGTACCAATTATCGACTGCCAAAAAAAAAATATATAAATTCCCATTAGTCATGGCGAATAAATGGTATGTATACACAGCTATGAACATACATCTATATATCTTTTACTTACGTTGTCTTTCGATGTTATTGAGTTGGCGTTGGTTAAGAACTCGAAGTTTGGCTCGTACATAAATCTTCTCATAGGGTCTGAATTTCTCGTTCGCGTTAAGGACAAGATACATCGACAAGGCTTTTCCCTCTCCCGTGGCAGTACCACTTGGATACACTAGTATATTCCTGATCATCATACAGAATACTTGTTACTTGCCACATATCCTCTATAACAAGGCAAAAGAGCTTTTATTTTGAAATAATATGGACTTACCAACTTCTTCCTCCGATGGAGAAGACATCTGAGTAGTAAGTATCCTTGAGCAGCGTGGAAAATCCCCGAATGGTCCAGGTAAATCTCGGGTTTTGGAAATTCTCAGTGACTGTGAAAAGTTCCGATTTTTCAAAGAGAGAAGGAATGGTCACATCAACACCAAACTCGCAGTGATCTCCATCGTAGAGGTATCCGTTTTTGGAGTCTTTGAAGGTATCAACAGGGAGGACCTGAGAGAATCCCCACATCGTTTTGAAGACATTGAATCGCCATACATCGGTATCTGCAGATTATAACATAGATAGATCGATAGACAGATGTTACTATTATGCACAAAGCATCTTTCTTGTTAAAAGATCACATTTTTTTTGGATTGAAAGTTAGCAAAGACCTTGGATGGTGAAGTACTTTCTTTCGTTCTTGTTATAGATGTAAAACCTGAGATCTGAGAAAACTTCTTGATGTGCAGCGACGAGGGTCGAGTTATCTATGGCTACATAAAGCGAAAGGTACCCTGAACCACTATCCTTCTTGTTCCCGTTGGGGTACACAACAAGTGTCCTGTATATTTATTGCATATATTAAGATAAATCTATATTTTAGTATAAAAGATTCGATTTGAGCGAAGAAAGATCAGATTACCAACGTACCAATTGTAACCACCGGCCGAGAAAGGACGAGATTCATATCTCTCTGCGTACGTTGACTTAAGGAGCGTGTTGAAAGACTCCATCTTGAGAGAGTAAGTAGCTGGAGGACGATCTCTCAGACCCTTCACCGTATTTGAAGCTGAGACTTTGTAATCACGTGATGAGATCTCTTGATTTTTACGTAAGTAATGGGTTTCGTCCAGGTTTTGGATTGGTCCCGCTCCATTATCCTCTGTTTTGAGACAAAAACAGAGCATTTAAAAACAAAACAGAGGATGGGTCACAATGTTTTATGTACACAATCGAACACACAGAATTCTAAAAGTCATTAGATGGATTTTCTTGGATATTGGATCAAATCTAAGAGCAAAGAAGATTGCATACGCTGCAGATTTGGGTCGAAGTCATCAGTGAATTGTCGTATGAAGGAGGAGCGTGCAGATGCAGCTGTGATGAAGAGAAAAAACAAGAGATAAGCAATGTTTGTGTAGTGACTCGTCATCTTTCCAAGGTTTTGTGAATGTAGTCTACATATATATAGTGAGAGAGAGATGCTTTAGGATGCTCAGGGAAGCTACCGATAATCAATGAGAATTTCACATGATAATGTTCTTTATTTGCCTCGTGTTTGCAATGGCAAATTAAAAATTGAAATATATTTTTGGTTGAGACGGTGGTCTCATTTATCATCGATCCCTTGTATATTAATCGAGAAATACTGGTAAATTTTTTTTTGATTTGACATGTGATTTACAATTGTACCATAACTAGGATTTAACCCGCGCTAATTATAGCGCGGAGTAATTGTTTTTATATAAATTGTTTTGAAATTTAAGAAAAATGATTTTCTCTGAATTTTACAATATAGTTAACTAATGATTATATATAAAGCTGTTAATTTATAACAATTTGTTTATTTAACTCGTTTTGCAGTAAACTAAAATATTATTCGGGTTAACCCGCAAAAACTTATAATCTTGAAAACATAACACTAATATGCACCGTTAAATGACTCTAGTTTTTTTTGTTAGTTTACGAACTCTTAAAAAAATAGTTTTCTTGTGTCTAACTTTTTATAAAATTAGTAAAATATTTTTCAACGGTTGTTTTGATATATATTCAAATAAAATATAATTAAATTTAGTGAAAATTATAGAAAGATTTTGAATATATTTTTTTCTTTGAATATATATGAATTGATGGATGACAAAAAAAATATATGAATTGATATTTTTTTAGAATATATAGTATTAAAATAATTAAGAAATTAAATAATAAATAACCTCTTTAATGCAAAATATATACTTTCCATATTTTAATCAATAATTTTAAAAGACTATTATATTCTTTCTTATTTCCATTATTCTTTATTATTTGTAATGACATTTTATGTAATAACTTACAAAATAAAGTTCATTTTTAAAAATATCTTCTTAAACAATATTATAGAGACTTGCTATCTAAAACACAAATGCTGAAATCCGTTGATGGAACCTGAAGTTGAGCCTCATGAATTGCTTAATTAAACACTTGTTTTAGCCCAGTGTATTGCAGTTTCTTGGTCTTGTGAACAGTTCTACATCCGGAAAAGAGTATATCTTCAGCCCACGTTGTCGCTTGAGTTCTCAGTTCGTCATTCCATTTGTTAGCTAGAGTGAAAGAGCATCAAGTCTCGCATCATATGTTACTAAAACTGCTTTTATTATGGATTTGAAATGCCAAAATTTAGAACACTTGCTCTCCTTTCTTGCAACTATGTAGTCTTTTTTGCTGCAACAGTACCAAATAGTTGATATGAATAACTCTCACTGTTGTAAACGACCCTTTTGCCTCTGTAACAGCCTGAAATTTTAGTGGTGCATCCACATAGATGAAGAAAACAGTATCATTGACACGAAATGGTGACTCAGATTGAACAATCCCTTGAAACATCCCTATCACATATCAACACTGTTTTGTAGCAACACAACGACATGAGAGACAATCTTAGTCTCTGTGGCACTGAAAGTTGTGGATACCATCGTATGTGAAAACTGATCATTGTAGGAACTTGATCTTTCGGTATTGGTTGGACCTTTCTCACTTGTAATAACATGTAATCAGATGGAAACTTCATTAACTGCCAACATATATTCCAAAACTAGATGGCTTGCTTGGACAGCACAAACTTGTACATACTACTGAGCCATCTGAATTGATCCTTGAATTGCTGATTCATCTTAAGGATAAAACTACACAGAGAACAAAACTTGACCTCTCCAAACAAGTTAAATTAGTTTCTCTAACAATTTTTTTCTAAAAAAATAATAGAGATGTAAACATAAATTTGATGCTATGCTATGTGGAGATAAAATCTTGATGGGCAAGCAAAACATAAAGAAAAAACATTTGCTGTGTCACAACTCAAGCTCTAATTAAACTGTCACTTTTTCTTGCGGCCTTGTGCAGTAGAATCTCTTTGCTTTGCAGAGTTTTCTTCAAAGACTTGCTTCCAGAGAGGAATCCATCTTATAAAGGATTGGTGAAAGAAGAAGTTGTCACCACCACCTTCGGGTTCGATAAACCAGAACCCCCTATCGGCGTGAAGTTTCTTCATGGTCCCCTTGCGTCTCTCGACGTCTCTTCACGGTCTCTTTGCGTCTCTCGGCGTGAAGTTTCTTCACGGTGCCCTTGCGTCTCTTTTCACCGTCAGTCAGGCCCGGCCCGTAGGGCAGGCGAGCTAGGCGATGGCCTAGGACCACCATATTTTTTATGTTTTTATAGGTCACATATTTAGTTTTAGGTTAATAATATATAATGCACAAAATTTGAACACCATGTTTTTATTTAAAATATTATTTTGTAACTAAAAAACAATTGGTTTGTGTCACATAATTATTTACGAAAAAATGCAGATGATTATTTTTCAGAAATAATGTTTTGTTCTTTTTTTCGATTTGCTGTATTTTTTCAGAAATGCAAGTATGAGTTTTTTTGTTTAACTGCAAAATTTGTAATTTACAAATGACCATATTTTTTATCTTGTCTCGGACCACCATTTATGTTGGACCGGAGCTGTATAGAGATGATGTGTCATTACCATAGAGCATCTCATGATATTTTTGAAAAATGTTCTACTTGATTAATATGCATAATCATATAAGTTTTATTATGAGATTTTATATACACTGTTAAATCAATATTATTTTATAAGTTTTTTCATTTATAAAATAAATTTTTGTTTTCGATATTTTTTAATGTGAATTTTTTTTTTTTACAAATTTCATATTTACATAAACTATTTCTTTATAATTGACAAAAATATTTAACTAAAACTACGCATTCAATATTTCTATCGATTATTTTATATTTTTTTATACTTTTAGAAAAATCATTGTAGTTTAACCATTTAAAAAACCTTCACGATTCGACCAAAAAAAAAAAACCTTCACGACAACAAACAAAAATCTATATCAATATCGTTTAAATCACGTACCTATTTCATAATGCAAAACCGTATTTTCATTTCTTCATTTACCAATGAATATAAAATTCTGCAAAAATAATTCCACACTTAATTAATAAATCAAATTTTGGAAAATTTCTCACTAATTTTAATTAGATTAAATAAATGTGCGGAGTTTACGTAGTGCGTGATTGGTATCACGTGCAGAGAGACGTTGCGTAATATCAGCGCCGTATCAACGCCAATCACCGATTGATTTTTTTTTATCCTTCACACGTGTGTCCATATATTGAGTAATTGTAACTTTATAACGATAGATAATAGAGAGTTTGTGGGCGTTGGGAATTTTATTGATTTTTTTAATTTATTTTTTATTTTTTTAAACATGACATCTTATTGGTGAACAAATATATATTTGAAGAAAATCTTAGAATATTCACAAACAAAATCTATAATAATATCTTAATTTATTTATTTTTTTCAAAAATTTAACATCAATATTTTTTTTGAATTCTCTATAAATACCAAACCTCAACTCTAATAATCTTCATTCAATTTTCTCTAAGTTACAGCATTTTCATTGGTAATTTTAGTTTTTTTTTGTTCGTAGACATGTTCACTGTTAATATAATGTTTATAATTCATGCAAGCTCCCGTAGAATTGTTGTAGTTGGTTTTGTTCATGCACGTAGGATTTTAATTTTATTTTTGTTTGCATGCAGTGATAGAATGGCAAATCAAACACAAGCTTCTCCACAACAACCATCTGTTGAAGTAAATTTTGTTTCTATAACTTTTTTTTTTGTTCACGATAACTAATAATCGTTGATAAACCAATTATGCAATGATCAAAATGACAAGGGTGACAAAAAGGGTACATGTCTTGATGAAATAGGTCGGTAAAGTGTTCCGGCTGAAATATTTCTGAATTTTTTTGGTTTCGATATTTTGTGGGTTAAATTCAAATATCGGTTGAACCATATAAAAAAACAGTATGATGTTTACAAACACATCACACAAAACACTACTGGAATAGGTTTTAATGTTTGGAAATCTAAAAATGGGACCGACTATTGTATTTAATTTTATAGTTTAAAAAATTAAAAAAAATTGTTTAATTGTTTTTTTTTAAAAGGGAATATGAAAATAGACTATTGTATTTGTATGAACGGGGTACGTATGGGGGTGTCCCGGGTTTTCCTCTAAAACGCGTTTGGCAGTTGCTTGCACGTTCAAGCAAAATTGCGGTGACTAGATTTGATGTATAAGTACGTCAATAATTATGATTAGTATTATTATTCATCGTGGATTTAGAAGAAATGTACTAATATCATATGGGAAAACTCAATATTATGTATGAAATCAATAGTCCGATATATATAGCTGCAACAAAATAAAAGGAATTGAACTGTTGTATAATACATGATATTTGCACAAATCATCGATTTATTAGAATACTATTATTGCACCGTTAAAGTGTTAGTTCAACTAGTTACTTTTGAATCCATCTCATTTTTAGCTGGTGACTCATGTGAAGTTCAAATTCTACATCAATTAAACAAATGTTATGATAAGAATGATATAACCATTTTTCAAGTTTTAAAACCCTGATTATGCTTTTATTTTATCAGTAGAATATTTATCAAGTATTTATAATTTTGAAAAGTGATTCCATTATATATCATCGACATGTTAGAAATATAATTAAAAACCAAATTGGCAAAATGTAATTAATCTACTAAAACTAACTGTTTTAGTTTCTTTTATATGATTATTCTATACAAACTTTGTTCGATTCAAGAGATCCAAATGACTCAAACAAAATAATGGTGGAAATCAAACTTGGTACTAAAATTAGATGGGAAGGGCCTAAGTCCTGGTCCAACTAGCACGACACTACCTTGATTAGGTTCCAATTAAGTTCCTGTGAAATGCATATCACGACTAAAGATATAAGACTTAACTTTCGAAGTTGGAATCTTTCTCAAAAAATGTGAGAAAGTACCTCAGAAGCACAAGAAAATCCCATTTAGAGACGATTGCGAGACGAGTCATTTTGGAAACGTGAAGGAATCTTGCATTTCCGTTTTAGAAGCGTTGTATTGTAAACAAATAGGAAGAATAAGATTATTGTAGGTCTTCTCATCAATAAATAATAAAGGTTCTGAACAAACTCAAATTATTGAAATCTTTCACGGAATTACCTCATTATTAATAACTTTTATTCTCATTCGATACATGAACACAAGTAATGTTTAAATATATATATATATATAGTAATTTTTTTATATGTTTGTAACTTTTTTTCCTCTTATATTGAACATTTGAATTGTATTATGTAATATAATTTTAATTCCATTTTGTTGTTGCTAGTTTAATTCGTCTCCTCATGCTTTGTTTTGAAGTGTTTTATTTTATGCTTGAAGAGATAAACACTACAAAAAATCAGGCTTTTAACGTCATTTATTATTATGGCTAACGACGGTTGTTAAATGACTCAAAACTTATGGCGTCGGTTTTCAAACCGTCTTCTCATCGTCCGGCGCCAAAATTATTAACTTCGCTTATTTAACCGACGTTTGGTTTCATGTCAGAATACTTACGACGGTTTTTTGTTAAATTTAACGGCAGTTTTAGTAGTGACTCGTCATCTTTTAAGGTTTTGTGAGGGTGAGCCGGTGAAGTGTTGAGAACAGATGTTGGAGGTAAGCTACGCATCCCCCTTAAACCGAATTTAAACCGGTCAAGCCCGATACGTTGACTTTTATTGACAAGGTTCGATTCGCCCTAATTCGGCCCACTACGACTCGAACCCTCATACTCGAAGTCGGCCTACATCGGCCCACCATTCTTCGGTCGATCCTATATGGATTCGGCCCAGCATGGTCCGACGTCCACCTATTTCACCTCGGCCCATTAACCGGCTTTCGAGCCCATTATGTCCGACCAAACAATGTCGGCGCCGATCTCCGGAAAGGAAGTAGAATCTCTGAGGAAAAAATAAGATTTTCTTATCGGACCCCGCGAGAAATAAGGAAATCAACCGGACTGCCTCAAAACCTTATAAATAGAGGAGTTCGCTTCATGCACAATGCATCAAAAAAATTCGCAAGATCTAAGAGATTTAGCTCCGAGTTTTCCAGCTTAGACTCTTAGTCTTGCTAGTTCTTTTTCCGGTCAAATTCCGATGACCTAGTCCTTATACTTCGCCGAAATTTGCTAATAAAAAGAGATTTCCCCTGATCCCCAATTGTTTTAAATTTACTCTGTTGCAAACTGGAATCAACAACAGAGCGACTAGTGAGTCTTATATAGTAGAATATGCATGCATAAGGAGGCTCAAGATATTATACAAAGTAATGTTAGGTACTTTTTTGCCTCGTGTTTGCAATGGCAAATCTAAAGTTGATATATCTTTTTTTGGTTGATAAGGTGGTTGAATTTTTGTTTTTGATAATTTACTTCAAAACTTCAAGTCCCAAACCAACAATAAAGACTATCCACAATGGGGTAGTTGAATTTTTTATTCAACTATTTAATAGCTGCAGTGAGGTGTTGAATTAATTTGTTAAACTGATGTGGATTCATCTGAGTTGAATCTTTTCAACTTGTTGAAAAAACAGAAAAACAATAATCTTGACACATGGCATCAAGATGCAACCCTGTTTTATTTATCCTGAGTCTTGACCCATAAACAAATTCTAAACAAAACTCATATATTAATATGAGTTTCTTCTAACAAAATGTTTAGAAAAAAACCAGTGTTCTAAAATACGGCTTATACAGTCGTATATATGCCATATATATACTGAACAGTAAAGCACCGTGTATATGTTAGAAAATACGCTCTGCAATTACTCGGCCGACTAAACGGCGCTTATGCGGCCGATTATACGGCCACCGTATAAGCGCTTTACATTTTTTTGTTTTTTTAAATGTTTTAACTGAAACGACGTGTTTTGGGCAGTTATTTTTTAATATCAAAACTATAATTAAATGAATAACAAACCCTAATTTAACAATTCTCTATGCCTCTGCTTTTCTCCCAAACCAAATTCTCGCTTAGGCTTCTCTTTGTCTACGATCTTCGTTTAGTCTCTTTTACCTCAGAAGATCAATTGTTTTCGTCATCTATCCAGATCATTTTGTTTGTCGTTTGACTTTTAATGAATTGTTTTTATTTAAAGTATATTGAAATAGAAACTTTTGTTTATTTTCGTGTTACTCTGTTCTTGGTTCTCAATTCACTTGTTAATTTCAGTTTTCAGGAATTGTCAAACTCTAATGGATACTGATTTGAATATGGATTCTGCTGGAGCATCAGACTCAACAGTTTTGAATAGAAACTCAAATGATGTTGCTTGGGAATATGGAATGTTGATTAATCCGAATAATATAGACAAGGTCAAATGCAAATTGTGTGGGAAAGAATTTTCCGGAGGTGCTTATAGAATCAAAGAACCCATTGCTAACATTACTGGAAATGTTTATGCTTGTCCAAAGTCATCAAAGGATGATAGAGACAGATGCAAGAATACTATTGAGGAAGTAAAGAGGAAAAAGAAGAAGAAGGTAGTGGTAAATGATGAGTTACGACAATCGGTTAAGGTTCATGACAGAGGAGTTTTGGAGAATGAAACTGAACTTGAAGAATTCAGATCGAGAAAGATGCCTAGGACACTTGGTCCAATGGACAGGTTTGCAACAAACATCGATCCAGAATCTAAACCTCTTCCAAGTAGATAGCAAAATATCAATGATGTTCTTCGGAAAGAGAAATTACACAAGGTTCAACAATATATTGCTAGATGGGTGTATGCTTCAGGAGTTCCTTTCAATGCTATAGCAAACGATGAGTTTAAAATGATGGTTGAAGCTATAGGACAATTTGGTCCAAGAGTTACACCACCAAGTCAATACCAACTTCGGGAGCCTTTACTAAAGGAAGAGGTTGATAGGATTAATGGTTTGCTGAAACCGCAAGAAGAAGAGTGGAAGATGAACAGATGCACGGTTATGACGGATGCTTGGACGGATCAGAAAAGACGAAGTATCATGAATTTGTGCATCAATTCTAAAGGAGGTACAATGTTCCGCTCTTCTAAAGAGTGTTCTAATGAGGCTCATACAGGTGAATATATTTTTGAGTATGTCAAAGGATGCATTGAGGATATTAGGGAAGAGAATGTTGTTCAAGTGGTAACAGATAATGCCACTAACAATATGGCTGTAGCAAATATGTTGAAAGAGATTAAGCCTAGTATCTTTTGGACATCGTGTGCTACTCACTCTATCAATTTGATGCTTGAAAGCATTTCAAAACTTCCAAAGTTCAGAAGCACAATTCAAAAGGCGAAAAAATTCACAATCTTCATATATGCTCATCATAAGACATTGGCGTTGATGAGATCATTCACAAAAAAAGAGAGACATCGTCAGACCAGGAGTTACTAGATTTGCATCATCATTTCTTACTTTGCAAAGTCTCTTAGAGAAGAGAGATAAGCTAACATCCATGTTTTCTAGCAGTGAGTGGAGAAAATGCAAATGGTCGAATCATTCCAAAGGATTAATGGCTTTTAACACAGTGATGAGTGTTAAATTTTGGAATGGAGTGATAATGTGTTTGAAAGTTTTTGGACCACTGGTTAAGGTGCTTCGACTTGTTGATGGAGATAAAAAGCCTACAATGGGATTTTTGCATGGAGAGTTAACAGAAGCAAAGAAAGAGATAAGTGCTGGATTGAAACACGTGGAGAAAAATGTTCAACCGATATTGGAGATCATTGATGAAAGGATCATTTGACGGGTTATCTCTTAAACCCATATTACTTCTACAAGGATTCAAGCAAGTCGAAAGATGGTAACATAAGTAACGCTCTCTTTAAATGTTTGGAAGCTTTTTTCCCAAATGATCTCGTCACACAATGTCAAGTTATCAATTCTGAAATGGCGATTTACCAAAACAAAGAAGGCAATTTTGGTAAACCATGGGCCATCTTAGGTTGCAAGAATGAGGATTATGATCCAGGTACTCTTTCAATTCTTTTAGACTTTCACATTCAATTTTTTATGTTTATTATAATATATCTGAGTTTTTAAAACTATTTTTGTTCATTACATTCCTTTATAATTCCAGTTTATTGGTGGGAAACACATGGAAACGAGGTTCCTAATCTAGGAAAAATGGCCAAGAGGATTTTGTCTTTGACTACAAGCTCCTCCGGATGTGAGCGTAACTGGAGTACATTTGAGGGGGTTAGGCTTTAGCCGCTTTACTATAATTTTATGAATTCTCTTAATTCTTAGACACATAGTTCATATAATTTTTATGATGGTGATTTTTGTACATGTAGGTACATACAAAGAAGCGAAACCGACTTGATGTAAGTCGGATGAACAATCTTGTGTATGTCCAATTCAATGCAAAATTGATGAGCCAAAAGAAAAAACGAAAGGAGAAAAATATTGACATGTTGCTTGCGGATCATGCTACCAATGCTCAATCATGGATTGTTGACGGACTTTTTAATGATGGAGGAGACTTGGAATTCGGTTCACAAGGTGATATTGGTGGAGAAGAAACATTGAGAGAAACATGCCATATGGATGAAGTTAGAGAGTTACATGAAGAAGGATTCATATCCGATGATGAATTTTGGGTCCCAAAATTAATATTTGTTTTATTGAGAAAGATGTGTTTGAGACTGTTACGAATGACATAACTACATAACGATAAAAAAAATTTAAGATATGAAAGATCGCAGGATGATTTTGTAAAATAAAATATGAAATAAAGTTTTTTTTTGTATTTCTATTTTTTAAATTTAATTTTGCATCCGGTAAAAAAAAATTCTTGGGTCCGCCACTGTAGGTAAGGGTGGGCAAAAAAACCGTAACCGAAAAAACCGAACCGAACCAAACCGAAATAAATCATATGGCTTGGTTATGGTGTAACCTAAAAACCCATTTGGTTATCATTTTTGTTAAGAGTTCGGTTTCGGTTTGGTTTGGTTTAAAACCGTAAAACCGAATGATTTTTTCGGTTTTTACATTTTAGATCAATTTTATATAGCTTTATATTTTTTTGGTTTAGTTTAGATTTATCATTTATCCATTCTTGTTTTTTGGTTGAGTTGCCAATATCTTGTGAGATGATATTCACAAAATGCTAAAAGAAACAGAGTTTATGGATTCTTTACAAGAAGGTACGTATTCATTATTCCTTCATGGTCTTAAAATATATTATAATATATTTAGATCGTATATAAATATAGATAATTCTCAATGTTTATTTGTTGTTAATTTTGTTGATCAGAGATTCATAAGCAACATGAGGAGACGAACAATCGTGGCTGATGACGATGATAAGAATCTAAATTTTCTTATTTTCATCTATTTTCTAGGTTTTTTTTAGTCTTGATTTTTATTGATGATTTGGATTTACAAACAATTTGATTTGGATTCTAGTCTTTGATTTTTTTTTTTTTTTGCACTTATTAGTATGCCTACTTATTAGCTTAATATATTATTTATACATTCATTTTATTTTTGCTTATTGTATGAGCCTTATCAAAAGTTATGAACCAAACTAAAAACCGTAACCGAACCAAACCGAACCGAGTCAAAATTGCTTATGGATTTTAAGTGGTTTCATTTTTTATAAAACCGATAAACCAAAAACCGTTAAAAACCGAACCGTACCAAACCGAAATATATATGGTTTTTATATGGTTTGAAGTTTTATAAAACCAAAAAACCAAAAAAACCAAACTGAAACCAAACCACAAACCGAAGTGCCCACCCCTAACTGTAGGCATGACCAAAATGGAACCGTAACCGTATTTCGGACCGTAACTGTACCGTTTTCAAATCGTAATCAGACCGTAACCGTGTCAGACGGTTAAAAACTGTAACCGTTAACCGTAAAAATATATTAGTTATGGTTAAAAAAATTATTAACCGTAACCGTATCAAAACCGTTGGTTAACTGCAAAGTTAAACCGTAAAATTTTAACCGTAACCGTTTTAAAAATAAAATTATATATACTAATAATTATAATTAGTTCTGTAAAATTAAAAATTCAAAGAAAATTATATGTTAACAATAGCAAATGCAAATCTAACAAATAGAAATATTAATTAAAACTTAAATGTGCTAGACTAATTAATATTTTTCTAACAAATATAAACAATATTTTAACAAAACAGTTTTATGAAGAAATATACTCCCTCTGTTTCATAATGTTTGATTTTCTGAATATTGCACATGAAATAAGAAGCAATAAATGCTCAATTATTTGTTGTTTTATTTCTATAAAAGAGTTTATTATCTTCTTCTCGATTACATTTTTCTCTCACGTTCTTAACAAAAAATCATCAATAACCATAAGAGATTTAAGCAAAATAAGAAAAAATACATAGAAAAACAAAGGAAAAATATAAACAAACCAACAAAAAATTAGAAAAAGAATATTAATAAATTTTTTATTTTTTATTATTCTAGTTTATCAAATTTATAATTATTTAATTATAAATCATGACATTAATCATTTATTGTCATTAAGTAACCGTAACCGTATATAACCGTAACCATATTAACCGGACTCGTATTTAACCGTAACCGTTTTAACCGTATATTAAATGGTTAAGGTTAAGGTTAAAAAAAAATCTAACCGTAACCGGTAATTAAATAACTTTAACCGCATTAACCGTAACCGTGATCATGCTTATGCCACTGAACGGAAGTACGTAATTACCAACATGCAAACCGTTTTTGTGTTTGGCAATTGGCACTGTGATATTAAAAGTGTAACAAGAGCTGAAATATCTTATAACGGAACGTCTGATTAACGATTTGTGGGTAAAAAATTATTGGTGCTTGCAAGAAGAGGGATGATGTTTTTAATATATGAGAAACAACAAAACAAAAACAAAACAAAAAAAAGTCATTTATTATTTAGTAAAAAAAACAAAAAAAGTCATTTATTAGAAGTGGAAACACATATTCTTATTATTATTTACGTGGTTGATTAGGGAAGTACGTGGTTAAAGAAATCGCCTCCATTTCGACAAGAACCATCAACATTCCATTCACAACGAAATCCTTTGATGATGAATCTCTGAGATCAGCTACAAAGAGATAACGAAAGATTTGTTAAATATGGATTTATCATCAGCTTATATCTCAAAACTAATTGGCAATTAGTGAATTTGCCCAATATCTCCCTCAATTTCTGATATGAAATATTTCTCATACTTCTTACAGATTATGGTCCATAACTCGATAATTTCTACTTAATTCCTAATACGTTCCCTAGAAATAATGATTTTTCGAGCAATTAATCTTGTCTGACCATCAACTTCGGATCCGATCGATCGGGTCACTTCTAGCCATACTACATGAGTCTGTGTTTGTGTTTGATACCTTGTTAAATATGACTTATTTCAATTCAAAATCAATTAACAATCATAATTTTTGAAACATAACGAATTTCGGATTGGATCTCAAATTCGGAGAATAATTCCACCCCTAGTTGATGGTCAGTGAAAACTTCTCAAATTTTAGTTATTAAAAGACCGATAAACTTTCATACATTGTAAGTTGAATCGATTACGGGTTTGATAACTCGTCATGAATAAGTACATCTTTATTACTAAAGATGTTACTGAATATTTATGCAATATTCTTGTGATAAAAATTAAAAAACATACAATCACCACGGCAAAACAAAACCTTTGTGAACAAGATAAATTAAGGGTATTATTAATATAGTGATTCTGAATTCAGATATACGTAAGTTTCTTACCCTTTTTATGGATCGGTTTTACTTTGATTACTTTTTTTATATAGATTAGGGTTTCTCGCGATTGATTCCCTGTTTGAGATTTGGGTTTTGTTAGCGTCTTGTCAGGTCTGAATAATCTCTAGATTAGAATATATTACTGGGTTTTGTTCAAGGCGGCTGATTCTTGACATGTGATTCTCTGGAAAGATCCAAAATCTGGGCATGATTCGTCTCCTTGATTAAAGAATTGTTAAGAATACAGATCTAATCTTCTGCCTTCTCTATCTCTTTATGTGGTGATTGATTTTCTTTATCGATGGAAATCCAGGGAACACAGATTCAGGCAACGATGTTTAACTCAGCCGCAAGGAAGTTTTATGACACATTCCAGATAGGAAAGGTGTATTATATATCGAGGGGGATCACTTATGCTTGCCAATAAGCAGTTCAAGACGGTTCAGAATGTTTATGAGATGACTCTTAATGAGAATGCAGAGGTTGAAGAAGCTAGGAACGAAGAAATTAATGTTTGTCCCTGCATACGTGAATCAGAAGGAGCTTGTTGGTAAGAGCCATGTCCTATATAGAACTCTTCTTGTTTGTAAATATTACTGGTTTAGGATTATAATTAGCCACATGAATGTTATTTCATTTTCAGATGTTATTGGCGTTGTCCAAAGTGTTTGTCCTACGATGAGCATTAGGAGGAAGAATGACAATGAGATGATCCCAAATGGGATTCATAAAAATCACATTCAATAATAGAGATTGGATCTTGTTTGCTTTAATTGTGTACTTAATGGTGTTGATTATGTATATAATGGCGGTGAAAGTCTCTGATTCAAGCGGTGAAGCCTGGTTTTCTGCATTCAACAGGTGAAACTGAAACAAAAACTTGACACATATTTCATTTGTCTTCATAATTTTATATTCGTGTTGACTTTCTTTTCTATGTTTCAGACTTAAGCACCTGATATCGGTGAAAACTCAGTTGTACTTGTCATTTTTGTTTTAAGAATTATTTTGATCAAATATTCATGTGCTTGAATTTGTGAATTTTCTAAAAGCTGACTAGCAATAAATTGTTTTGTCTGTGTAAAATTGCAGGGTATTGCACCCGTGGTGCTTGTTGGGCTTATTGCGGCTTTGAAAGTACTTGGTGGAAGCCTAGCTGACCATGGTGGGTGGGAGAAGCATCAAAACGATGGCATAGGCATGATGACTACGCCTGCAGATGCTCTAAAGCAACAAAACATGGTATTCAACAAGGTATAACACACTTATGTTCGGTCGTATGATGATTGATGCCTACGCTTCTGAAAGCTCTATGGCCAGTTTGTATAGATCGAAGTCAACATGATGGATGGTGAAGGAAAGTAGCAAGTAGCTTTTTGATGATCTTCTTTTGATTTTGATTTATGTAAAATTACAATTATGTATCTTTTGATGATCTATGGAAAGAAACATGTTTTTGAAACAAGTTCTGAATATATATTGGAAATATAAATTATTATATGCTTCAAAATAATGGTCAAATATATTGAAATAATATTGCAAATCATCATTTTATAATGTAGCACGTAAAAAGTGCTACAACACAATATAAAACAACATTAAACATCTGCTACAAAAATGTATATTAAAGCATTCAATTAACGCTATAGTAAAATGATCTATAATAGCATACAAAAAAACGCTATAATATCGGACCACCCTAAAATAGCTCCTCATGTCCTAGCGTTTATGAAAACGCTATTTATTACCTATTATGACGTTTATAATGTGCTAACAATGTACATATTTCTTGTAGTAGAAATGTTTTAGAAAATAATCAAGTATAACCAAAAGTCCGATTAACCATTTTGAGTTGCATTAAAAATCCTTGGTGCTTGCAAGAAGAGAGATGATGTTTTGATATATATGAGAATATAAACTCATTTATTTGAAACGCAAACACAGGCATATTATTAGGTGGTTGATAACAAAGCTAAAAACATGGAGTTGCAAGTTCCTTGGCTAATTAGGGAAGTACTTGGTTGAAGATATGGCTTCAATTTCCACCTGAACCATCAACACATCATTCACGAGGAAACCCTTTGATGAATCTTTGAGATCAGAGAATGAAATAAACTCATCATAACCCCACCCAAATGCATCTCCATATCCCGGACCATTTAACCAATGATCAACTGCCAAAAAAAAAAGTTTACAAGAAAGCACACATTAGTCATTGGGGAGGTGTCCATAGCGATGAATATAAATCATCTGCTTACGTTGCCTTTCGACGTTATTGAATTGGCGTTGGTTAAGAACACGAAGCTTGGCTCGAACATAAATCTTCTCATAGGGTCTGAATTTCTCGTTCGCGTTAAGGATAAGAAACATCGACAAGGCTTTTCCCTTTCCCGTGCCTTTACCACTTGGATACACTAGTATATTCCTGATCATCATACGGAATACTTGTTACTACCACTATATACTCTAACTAAAGCAAAAGAGCTTTTTCATTTTGAAATAATGTGGACTCACTCACCAACTTCTTCCTCCGATGGAGAAAACATCTGAGTAGTCAGTATCTGCGAGCAGAGTGGAGAATTTCCGAATAGTCCAGGTGAATCTTGAGTTTTGGAAATTCTCAGTGACAGAGAAAAGTTCTGATTTTTGAAAGGGGGAAGGAATGGTCACATCAACACCAAACTCGCAGTGATCTCCATCGTAGAGGTATCCGTTTTTCGAGTCTTTAAATGTATCAACAGGGAGAACCTGAGAGAATCCCCACATCGTTTTGAAGAAACTGAATCTCCATCCATCGGTATCTGCAGTAACAAAATATAGATTACTATACATAAAGAGTATCTTTCTTGTTAAAAGGTCACATATTTGGGAGGATTGAAAATTAGCAAAAACCTTGGATGGTAAAGTACTTCTTCTCTATCCTGTTGAAGACATAAAACCTGAGATCCACGTAAACCTCTTGATGTGGAGAGAGAGTTGAGTTGTCTATGGCTACGTAAAGCGAAAGGAACCCTGCACCATTATCCTTCTTGTTCCCGTTGGGATACACAACAAGTGTCCTGTATACATATTGTATTAGCATGTAACAGATTCGATACGAGTGAATAAATATCAGATATTATCAAAAGTACCAGTTGTATCCCGCGGCCAGGAAAGGACGAGATTCATATCTCTCTGCGTAGGTTGACTTAAGGAGCGTGTTAAAAGACTCCATCTTGAGAGAGTAAGACGATGGAGGACGATCTCTGAGACCCTTCACTGTGTTTGAAGCTGAGAGTTTATAATCACGTGATGAGATCTCTTGGTTTATATGTAAGTAATGCGCTTCTCCCTGGATTGGGTTTGGTCCTGCTCCATGCTCCTCTGTTTTGAGACAGAAAACAGAGCAAAACAGAGGATGTGTCACAGCGTTCAAAAATACACACTCCAAACACATAATATAAAAGATATTAGATGGATCTTCTTCATAAATATTGGATCAGATCTAAAAGCAAAAGAGGTTGCATACGCTGCAGATTTGTGTTGAAGTCATCAGTGAATTGCCGTATGAAGGAACTTGAAGAGGCAGACGTGATGAAGAGACAAAACAAGAGATAAACAGCAGAAACGGTGTTTGTGTAGAGACTCGTCATCTTTTAATATATGTGAGTGAAGTGTAGAAAACATAGATTAGTGAGACTTATATAGTTGAGAAGGATAGACTCATAGCAAAAAGAGAAGGATAGATGCTTTGGAAGACTCCAGACATTTATTAAATTATTACATGATACTGTTGTCTTCTTTTTTTTTAATACCTAACTCTAGTTTTTGTTGCCTCGTGTTTGTCATGGAAAATTATAAGTTGGAATCTCTCTTTTTGGTTGATAAGGTGGTTACATTTATCATGGAGAAATTGAAAAAAAAAACAAAAATTTGCAAAATTTGGCACTTTATTTAAATTTTATTAGTTTTT
>PKML01071489.1:6112-25526 GCA_002933935.1 Eutrema yunnanense | reverse complement strand
AATTTAAATATTCAAATTTAAATAATATTTTCATAATAACATAGATGATAAACGATATGTTATTGTATATTTAATTTTATCATAATCAATCAGGCTAAAATTTTAAGTTTTTGAAATTAGTAAATATTTATATTATACGGTAATATGAACGGACGGATTAGAATTATGTTTTTATAATCGCGGTCCTTTCGGATTAATATGAACGGACGGATTAAAATTATGTTTTTATTCTCACGGTCATATTTAATAGGGCAATTCTCCTAAATGGCACAAAAAAAGTAAAACATAAAAATAGCACCCTCTTTCAGATTTTGTTGGTAGATTTAGAAAGCTTCGATTTTGTCTTAAAAAACTATTTGAGATTTTGTTGGTAGAATTTTCAAGTTTTAGGTTACGACAAAAATTTGGGGGTTTTGAAAATCGCAGTGTTCCTTACTTACTGGTTTAACTCTCATTCCCTATAGTCACCACATCTAAACTGGAATCATTTTGAAACCATTTCCAAACCTAGAGATTGTCAAAGCATCTTCGATTTGATACTTAATTTTATGTGGTAATATTTCCAAAATAGTACAAAATGACAAAAAATTGCTAGAACAGTATAAAGTTTGGGAAAATTGCTAAAATAATATTTTTCAAAAAAAAATTTGAACTTTTTGGGTTTAGGGTTGGGTTGTTTAGGGTGTTTAGGGTGTAGGCACCCTAAACCCTAAAATCTTTTTCCAAAAAGACTATTTTACAAATTTTCCAAACTTTGTAATATTTTAGCAATTAGTTTTTCATTTTGTACTGTTTCAAAAATTCTCTCTATTTTATTTCATTGCTCATTCGATTTAGTTCTAATTAATTAAACATTCCAATGTTTACCTTTCTTGAATTGCAGGAGTAGTTTTGGAGTTTGAGAGAGATTTCGAAACATTCCACCATCTCTTGAGGCTTGTTTGCTAAAGGAAAGATAACCACTTTCGTTTGGAAAATGGGAATCTCTTACATTTGAAAATCTTTTTGGAAATGAGAATCTTCTTGGTGTTTGATTTGGGTACTGTCAACTGTGTTGTCTTTTACATTTTTTTTTTTTTTTGGTGTGAATGTCTTNGATTTTTTTGGTTGTATATATTTTCAAGCGGTTATTTAAATATATGCAGGATTATATAAACCGGAAACAGAATCGACAATTTAATTAAACTTAAATTAAACCAAATAAAAGGGTATTTACGACTTTTTGAGAAGGGATAAGAAGATAATTAGTCACGCTGAGAATGAATGAGAGAGCTCCATCCCTAAATCTCACTTCGCTTATATTATATATGATTACTAGCATATGGCCATTTAATACTATTATTAATCTATAATATACATAAAATTGATTTTATATAACATGTTCTTGTTGATATATACTCGTAATTTTTTTTGCCTCAAACCATGCATGTATTTTCAGGAAACTAATTTTCTTAATTGCAACATGTAGTTTAGTTTTTGTTGTTGGCTATTGGCCAAACCGAAGAAATGTGTTTCTTTCCGTCGATTCAGTTCGTAACCCGATTCCATAAATTAGATGCATAATTTTTTTAATATTGTGATGGGTTTGGTCAACAACTCAAAGCAATTGGGCTTTAAAAGCCCATACGTGAATTGGAAATGCAAAGGTGAATGGGCAAAGAAATATGTGGCCCAAATGCTTATCACCTGCTTACGTTGCAAATACAGAAGATGTGCAAGGCACAAGACACTAAAAAGCAGAGCGTCTAAAGAAGAGGAAAAGTCAAGACAACACAGTATGGGTGTTCTTCTTGAGAACACAACTCCATAAAGAAGAGAAGAAAAACAGAAGAGCATGGAGTGTTTTTCTTTGGTCTTTAAATGTAGACCTTGTAGTTGTCGTTCTCATAACTCTCTCTGCTTCTTGTAGTTGCAAAACCTGCAACAAGAGAGAACCACACAAAGTATTAGTGTGGGTTCTCATGATGTAACCTCTTGAGATAGTGAAGTTGGGAGCCTAAGTGCTCCCCCGAGACGTACCGGTTCGAGTCCGGGAACTCGGTGATCAATTCCGTGTCTTGTTCGTTCTTTAGCAAAGTAGTTTCCGCAAGCGATTTTCTCAACAAATATAGATTAGTATTGGATATTTTGTCGCCAAAATAATAAACGTCTAATGAACAAGAAGTAGTTGGTTGATGTTCAGTGAAAACCTAGATTGCATGGAAGTTCGTCGAAGGTGCTATTTTTGCTTCGGAATCGACATCGGAATTTTTATAGAAAACGCGAGAAAGCGCCATGGAAAAACAAGACAATTCCACGGAAACACGATTCCAAAAAAAAAAAAAAAATGGAAACACAAAAGCTTTGCAAAACTAACCTAAGGTTGATTGGGAGACTTCTTATGAAGTCTACGGTCGCGATGCAGATCTGTGAATTAGGTAAAATGAAGTGGATAAGTTACCTTATATCAGTTTGGAGTTCGGTTAAAGCTTCCTTAAGCGTCCAGAACTTTCAATTCTACGAGATAGCAAACAAGCGGTCGTGGTTATGCGAAAATCACCGAAATTATAAAATCTATGAAGTGGAAAATTTGAAAAACATGAATTAGAAAGTTCTGAAGATGAAGTAGAAGAGGAAATGGAAAGTTATGAGGTTATAAGATCCATTATTGTGTTATTGAGGCATAAAAAATGTATGAGAAGCATTTGGAGCTTCAAAGTTGGTTGGCAATGGTGGTTGGAGAATTGAAAAAGATGGCATTGTTGTAAATACCAAGTTGGTGGGGATGTTTTTGTCTTTTAATTATTTTTTGAAAAATCGAAAAAAACAAAATATAATGGTATTTTTGTGAATCTTTGTGGATGTGAAAGATAAAATGAAATAAATTGGTAAATTATGAAAAGGTATAAAAAATGGGTTAATTTTGTGTTTGACCTCAAATTTTAGGTCATTTTTGCAAATACCCTTTTTTGTTTTAGAAGCGGTTTGGAAACGTTGTATTCTAAAAAAACTGTTTTAAGTGTTCTCGTCATTATATAAAAAAAAAACTATAAACAAAATCAAATTATACATTATTGAAACCCTCTCGATTCAGTAGCCGACCAAAATGGTCATTACTACTTCTACAACAGGAAATATGAATTTGATTCTAAAAAATGTGATTTAATGCATATTAATAGAGACAACTTTACAAGAGATTTCCAACGTGGTGCAAGTAAATTCATTTGCCGTAAAGTTGTCAATCGTGAATGTGATGCATGTAAAACTATATATTATGAATCTTTGTAAACATGTAAAATTATCTTTAGTAGAATTATCCATGTATTTGTTTTCATATTTTGTAATAGATAATAATTGATACGATAAAAACAAACTCAAATTATTGAATCTTTCATGAAATTACCTCATTATTAATAACTTTATTCTCATTACATATCCCAACAAAAGTAGTATTAAAAAAAAATATGTATATATAGTAGTTTTTTATAATTGCAATATTTGTTACTGTTTTCTCTTATAACAAACATTTGACTTCTAATATTTAATTATTGTTGTTGCTAGTCTAAGTCTCCTCATGCATGCTTTGTACCGAAGTGTGTAATGAAGGCTAGAAGAGGACAAGAGTTTGTGCTAAATGTTAAAATTTGTTAGAAACGAATTGATTATAATTTATAACCAAATGTCCCGATTAACGATTATGAGTTGCATTAAAAATCCGTGGTGCTTGCAAGAAGAAAGATGCTGTTTTGTTATATATGAGAATATAATTAAACTCATTTATTTGAAACGAAAACACAGACATATTATAAGGTGGTTGATAACAAAGCGAAAAAACTTGGAGTTGCAAGTTCCTTGGCTAATTAGGGAAGTACTTGGTTGAAGATATGGCTTCCATTTCGACTTGAACCATCAACACATCATTCACGAGGAAACCCAATGATGAATCTTTGAGATCAGAGAGTGGCATAAACTCATCGTAACCCCACCCAAATGCATCTCCATATCCCGGACCATTGAACCAACGATCAACTGCCAAAAAAAAAAAAAATAGTTTACAAGAAAGCACTCATTTTTGTCACCGGGGGATGTGTCCATAGCGATAAATCATCTGCTTACTTTGTCTTTCGACGTTATCGAATTGGAGTTGGTTAAGAACTCGAAGCTTGGCTCGAACATAAATCTTCTCATAGGGTCTGAACTTCTCGTTCGCGTTAAGGATAAGATGCACCGACAAGGCTTTTCCCTCTCCCGTGCCTTTACCACTTGGATGCAATTCTATGTTCCTGATCATCATTACGGAATACTTGTTACTACCACTATATACTCTAACTAAAGCAAAAGAGCTTTTCATTTTAAAATAATGTGGACTCACTCACCAACGTCTTCCTCCGATGGAGAACACATCTGAGTAGTAAGTACCTCCGAGCAGCCTGGAGAATCTCCGAATAGTCCAGGTGAAACTCGGGTTTTGGAAATTCTCAGTGACAGAGAAAAGTTCTGATTGTTGAAAGTGAGAAGGAATGGTCACATCAACACCAAACTCGCAGTGATCTCCATCGTAGAGGTATCCGTTTTTCGAGTCTGTAAATGTATCAATAGGGAGAACCTGAGAGAATCCCCACATCGGTGTTAAAAGACTGAATCTCCATCCTCGGGCAGCTGCAGTAACAAAACATAGATTGACTATGTATAAAGAGTATCTTTCTTGTTAATACATACGTGGATTGAAAATTAGCAAAAACCTTGGATGGTAAAGAACTTCCTCTGTATCCTGTTGAAGACATAAAACCTGAGATCGACGTAAACCTCTTGATATGGAGCGAGAGTTGAGTTGTGTATGGATACGTAAAGCGAAAGGAACCCTGTACCATTATCCTCCTTGTTCCCGTTGGGATACACAAGAAGTTTCCTGTATACATATTGTCTTAGCTAGCATGTAAAAGATTCGATACGAGTGAATAAATATCAGATATTATTAAAAGTACCAGTTGTATCCAGCGGCCGGGAAAGGACGAGATTCATATCTCTCTGTGTTCGTTGAATTAAGGAGCGTGTTGAAAGACTTCATCTTTAGAGAGTAAGACGACGGAGCATGATCTCTGAGACCCGTCACTGTCTTAGAATCTGAGAGTTTATCATTACGTGATGATATCTCTTGATGGTTATGTGAGTAATGCGCTTCTCCCTGGATTGTGTTTGGTCCTGCTCCATTCTCCTCTGTTTTGAGACAGAAAACAGAGCATTTGGAAACAAAACAGAGGATGTGTCACAATGTTCAAAAATACACACTCCAACACACATAATATAAAAGATATTAGATGGATCTTCTTCATAAATATTGGATCAGATCTAAAAGCAAAAGAGGTTGCATACGCTGCAGATTTGTGTTGAAGTCATCAGTGAATTGCCGTATGAAGGATTGTGAAGAGGCAGACGTGATGAAGAGACAAAACAAGACAGCAGAAACGGTGTTTGTGTAGAGACTCATCATCCTTTAAGGTTATATATGTGAGTGAAGTTTAGAGAGATTAGTGAGGCTTTATATAGTTGAGAGGGATATATGCTTTAATGGAATGCTTAGATACTGTTGTTTCTTTTTTTAACACCTAACTCTTATTTTTGTTGCCACTTGTTTTTCATGCAAATTTAAAAGTTGGAATCTCTTTTTGGTTAATATAAGGTGGTTTCATTTATCATGGGAAATTGCAAAAACAAAAATACATTAGTTATATTTTAGTATACTATCTTATCTATATATGAATAAATTTATATAATTATTAATTTATGTTATTGTTGGGACCATATATTTATATAGGAGATTCTAAAAAAATATTATCTTATAATCTTATCGAGTTTCGTTAATTATTACATAAAACTAATTCGAAATCGACAAAATTTATTAATTTTTTGTGTTTATTAATTTATCGAATATTAATTTATAGAAGTTTTACTATATATCTTTTGGCTCCACTCGTATGAAATCATGAATAACAAAGAACCAAACGTTAGTGTTACTTAGGATGATTTAGTAATTGTACTAGAAAAAAATAGTTTTCTAAATTTTGAAAACTTCGATTACTTTCCACAATACAAAAATTAAATTTTTTTATCACGTGAATTATTATTTATTACAAATTATGAAAACAGTTACATGAAATATTTTACAACATATAATTTTATCCGTCTATAAAAATCCACGATAGATGGTTCTATATGCACAACGTGTACGATGAACAGTTTATCCTTGATGACATTGGCATGGACAATCGGGTATCCTTTCGGGTTCGGATCGGTTCTTTCGGATTTCGGCTATTTCGGTATTAGAGGTCTAGGACCCATTCGGTATTTCTTTTTTCCGGGTTGGGTTCGTTTCGGTTCCGTCCTGGTTCAGGTCGGTTGTGGGTATCCAAAATTTAGTCCAAATACCCGAAAACTATAAAAATAGTTCAATTTTAAATTTTGCAAAATTATTTAGTTTTGACAAATATAACTAACGATTTTCAGATATTTTGGGTATTTTAGTTATTTCTGTCTAAACATAACTAATATATTCGGTTTATAATTATTATTTTAGTATTTTCAAGTCTAAATATACATAATATTTTTTATATAATTATATTTCGTTTATTTTGGGTATCCATTCGAGTTTCAGTTCGGTTCGGTTCGGATATCCAAAATATTTTATAAGAGGAACTATTTGGATATTTATGAATATTTGATTCGATTTGTTACTTCCTAATTCAATTCGGTTCTAGTTCGGTTTTTTGGTTTTGGTTCGGTTTTTTTGTTACAAGTATTTTGCACAAACCTACACGAGACCATGACGAACTCTATATTTCATAGTGTAGAATCATTAATAAACCATTGGATCAAATCAATGCCAAACCTTAGTTATGCCTGCCCCAGAAAAAACCACTCTTACGTCTAATTTTTTCCATGCGTAAACTCTCGCCCCCTTGAAAATGCACTCGTGTCTCATTTCTTGAAAGAACAAAAAAAAAAAACTCTCTTTCTTCTTTAAAAAACCTATCATTCTTTTATTTTCTTCTTTTTTTATTTGCTACCACTAACTCTGTAATAATTTTCTGTTTATAATTTTTGTTATTGTTATTATTGTTGGTCTTTCTCTTACATTTATGACTCGCTCATACTCGTGGCCCTTATGCATTGCATTTGCATGCAAATCCATTTATATACCACCGAGAGAGGTGGGCGTGGAAACCAAAAGAAATAAAGAGGGCAAATGGACCATTTTAATTTTTTATAATTATATAAATCTCTTAAAGCATTTCCATTTTGAACTAAATTTCTTTCCAACTCTTATCTATTTCCCACTCTAAAATTGAGTAAAAAATGAGATTACTCCATATTTAAAATAAACCCATTTTTCTACACAATTTTGGAGTTAAATTTTTTTTTATATAAAATGATCCTTTAAATATTATATATTTATATTTTATACTTTTTATCAACACAACAATAATTATTATCGACATAAATGTATATATTTTTTCAGTTATCCACATATATGCATGTGACACATATCACTCTATACTCCAATGCATAAAATGTATCTGACTTCAATTTTGAAAAGTACACATACGCTTGTTGCCTCTTTAAATTTGAATTTAATCTCTATTTTCTAAATTTATACCAATCACGTTCTTTTTTTTTTTTTTTTTTGATGTCTTTCGGATCCCCGAGAGTAATCTCAAACACAAAGGTCCAGACTAATCTTCCGGGTAGGAGTGACACAGCCCATTTATAATGCCCCACTTGGCCAAGTGCTTGTCCTGGTAATTCCGCTCCCGCGGGGAATCGATCCCTGGCCTAAACCAACAGGACCGACACTCACCGTAAGAAGGGAACCACCCGACCACCAACAACTTGGTTACCAATCACGTTCTTTTTATAACTTCTTGATGTATGAATAAAAAAAAAAAAATTCTCGATATATATATATATATTATTTTTTTGGATAAATCGACATTATAGGACCTTTAAATAATGTTATGGTTTTTATAATTAGGTTTTAATTTTATAATTCATGATTATAAGTCTTTAATACTTGGAAACAATATAAAATTTATAATCATAAATATTTGAAACACTATCTCTATAATATTATTTAAGAAGATATTTTTAAAAATAAACTTTGATTTATAAGTTATTACATAAAATGCAATTACAAATAACAAATAATAATTAAAATAGGAAAGGATATAATAGTCTTTTAAAATTATTGATTAAAATATAAAAAGTATATATGTTGCATTAAAGAGGTTGTTTATTATTTAATTTTTTATTATTTTTAACATTTATTTTAAAATAATAATCAATTCATATATATTAAAGAAACACAAATCTATTCAAAATCTTGATATATTCTTCACTATAATTTATTGTATTTTATTTGAATATATATCAAAACAAAAGTTAAAAATATTTTACTAATTTTATAAAAAAAAGTTAGACACAAGAAAACTATTTTTTTAAGAGTTCGTACACTAATCACAAAAACTAGAGTTATTTAATGGTGCATATTAGAGTTATGCTTTCAAAATTATAATTTTTTACAGGTTAGCCCGAATAATATTTTAGTTCACTGCAAAACGGGTTAAATAGACAAATTATTACAAATTGACAACTTTATCTATAATCATTAGTTAGCTATATTGTAAAATTCAGATAAAAGTATTTTTAAAAAAAAATTCAAAACAATTTCTTTTAAAAAATTACTCCGCGCTATAATAACGCGGGTTAAATCCTAGTTTTTTTTTATTTAAAAAGACTTAACAAACGCTGAAATTAAAGATAAACAATATAAACAAATTTAACACAACAAATACAAAAATTTTTTTTCCAATGTTGCTGAAATTAAAGATAAGCAACAAATACAAATTTAACACAATAAATACAAATACATAAACAAGTGGGAAAAATTCACTAATGGTGATGATTAAAAAAAATCCTATGTTTTGTTTGGTGATATGATTTAATTTTCTTTATTTAATATATATTTAATTCTAATAAATTCATAATTTATAAAAAAATTGCAAAAAATAAAATAAATAGGGTTAATTTGTAAATTTTAAAAATAAAATATATTAGTAATAAAATATAAATATAATCTATTTAGAATATTCTTTTTTGGAGTAAAAATTAGAGTAATACATTATAGTAAAACTCAACTCCATTTTGAAATTACTCTATTTTGGAGCTATTCCACTTTGAAGTAACAAATGAAATTATATAGGAGTGTCAAATTGGTTGATCCAAACCAAACCAATTCATTAACTCATTAACTCATTTAGTAATGAGTTATGGTTTTATCCAACTCATTAAATAAATGGTTTTAATGAATTCACCCATTAAATATTGAATTCAACTTGCTTTCTTTCATTTCTTTCCATAGAATCACAAGATTATTTCCTTTTCACTTAAAATAATCTGTTACTTGTAGGTTGTAACTCAAGTAATCCTTCCGAATAAAGGAATTTGTTACTTGTTAATCCAGTACAGTTGGGCTTAAGTGGGCCTATTTCAGAGCCCATCAGAGGTAGAGACAGCATACACTTTTCGTTTCGAGCTATGAAACGGCACGGCGTTGGGAAGCCGCAAAACTCAACCGGAGAGAAGTTTCATAGTTGTTTGTTGTTCCTTTCATCGGATCTTCCCCTGAGAAGTGGAAACAGTACGGAACGAGACGGCTAGAAAAGGGTATGCGAAGTAGATAAGAGCTCCATCTCCGCAACCACGAGATTCCTCTTCGGCTTATTACGAACGGCCATCATCCTCAACGCGTTCGAGACTTGTCGCGATCTATTGGAGAAAAAGATTGGATCGCAGCTAGAGCGAGCAACGCTCGACGATTTGCTCGTCCCTAGTTACTCATACCTCAACGAGACGTTATACGATGTCGATTTGGTAGAGAGAATCCTCGGCCACTTTATCGACACCTTGGAACAATCCAACACCGCCCTAGTCAAAGCTGACGGACGATCTTCGTCCCTGATGCTAGTCGGGAAATTGATCGACGGATTCCTTGCGGAGATGGCATCGGACGCTATTCTCAAATTGGAAAAATTCTAAATTTGAAGACGATAACAATAATTGTCCTTCTATCAAATTGGTTTGGTTATGGGTAAACCATTAACCCATATTAACTCAATTCATTAAAACCAATAGCCATTAAAACCAATAGCCATTAAAACCAATAACCATTTAAACCAATAACCCATTATGATCCAAATTTCCAACTCATTGAATTAATGGATTGGTTTAGTTTGGATCAACTCATTACATTTAAACCATTATGACACCCCTAAAATTATACATTAAAATTATACATTAGAAATGGTCTTATCAACTTGCCATTGAGATTGATCGAGAAAGTAGGAGAAGTTATACACTCCTTGATCTATGATATAAAAACCGGAGGAAGCTCAAACGCTTTGAGTATGTTGATGAGAAAACCCCAATCAATGCTATCATAAGCCTTTGTTAGATCCACTTGGAGACATCCTCTAGTAGTTACATCGGGTTTATGAAAATCAGAAACAAGCTATGCCGCTAATAGGACATTCTCGCATAACAATCTATCTTTGATGAACCCAACCTGATTACTCTGCACAACATCAGCCAAGAATAACTTCAACTTGGAAGAGAGAATGCGAAAGATGATCTTGTATACGGTAGTACAACAAAAAACCGATATAAACTCTGAAAGCCTCTATGCGCCAACTTTTTTAAGGATTAGAGAGATAGATGTAGCATTCACCTGCTTCAACAACCGAGAGGACACAAAGAAGTCTTGGACAACCAGGATAACATCCTCACTAGGATTCCTCACCCACAAGATCCCACGACGAGGTGAAGAATTCAGCCGTAAACCCGTCGGGTCCAGGAACCTTATTCTTTGGTAGAGAAAACACCACTGCCCTTATTTATTCAGCAGTAGGGACCGCAGACAATACATGGACTAGAGCCGGATCACAACGATATGGGTGGAGACTCTGGATATGCGCAACTAAGTACGGAATAACCAAGGGATTACTACATCCAAGCAAATTACCACATCTTCATTTGGTTAGTATCTGAGATTTTTGTGTTATTATCCGTCCTGAGATAATGAATAATATTATTTGAAAGATTCGACAAGACAGATTTGTGGAAAAAACAAGTATTCAAATCACCCTCCATCAGCCATTTGATCCTTGATTTCTGTCTAAAAAATGATTCATTCGTTGTAAACCAGAAGGACCAGGCTTTCCTTGCTTCTTGTTCCTCTAAAAAGAGAACTTGAGATGGAGAAGTGAGAACCTGAATTTGCAGTAACTCAAGCTTCTCTTTTGCTTCTTTAGAGCATCTCCATCAATGAACCTCTTTTTGGGGTTCATAGGATTATTTTATTATTATTTTTTTGTTTATTGAGCAGTTTAGAATCTACATTTTTTTTATCCCTCCATCAATGAACCCCTCTTTGGGGTTCTTAAAAAAAAATTGTTTTAATGAGTTTTTTTATTTTGAACATTTTATATATTGTAATAATAATTATAAACATACAATAATTATAAAACTCTTGAATTAATAGTTCATTACATAAATTTTAAGACATACAAAATATAAATCATATAATCGATTAATCTTGAGAGGTACCAAATTTCTGCCATATATGCTCAATTAAATCAGCTTTCAAATGTTGATGTATTTGTTTATCACGAACTTGATTCCGAATGCCAATCATATTGCCGAGATTTGTAGGCATATCCGTAGAATACGACAAATCCACCTGTGAAGTTCTGCTCACTTGTCATTCTTCGAACCCAGTTATATCATATTGAGTGTAATGATCTCGTTCGTTTTCCACTATCATATTGTGCAGTATGATACATGCTCTCATAATCTTTCCTATTTTTTCCTTATCCCAAATAAGAGTTGGGTTTTTAACAATTGCAAATCGACCTTGCAATACTCCAAAAGCACGCTCGACATCTTTTCGGACGGATTCTTGATATGTAGCAAATAACGATGCTTTATGACCCTGAGGAAGTGCAATAGATTGGATAAAAGTTGCCCATTTTGGATAAATACCGTCTGTGAGGTAGTACGGCAAATGAAACTTGTGTCCGTTGACAAAGTAATTCACTTTTGGAGCTCGACCTTGTAATATGTCATCAAAAACAGGTGACCGATCAAGAACATTAATATCGTTTAAGGTACCTGGAGGTCCAAAAAAAGCGTGCCATATCCAAAGATTTTGTGATGCTACAGCCTCTAAGACGATAGTCGGCTTTCCTGAACCACGTGTATACTGACCTTTCCAAGCGGTAGGGCAATTCTTCCACTCCCAATGCATACAATCGATGCTTCCTATCATCCCAGGAAACCCGCGTATCTCTCCAATATCGAGTAGTCGTTGAAGATCTTCTGGTGTGGGTCTTCTTAGATACTCATCTCCAAACAAATGTATTATTCTTTCAGTGAATTTTTCCAAACATAAAAGTGCAGTACTTTCACCAAGTCGGAGATATTCGTCAACCGCATCTGCCGCACAACCATATGCCATCATACGAATTGATGCCGTACACTTTTGTAGTCCAGATAGACCAAGCCTCCCGCCACCATTTCTTCTTTGCTCAAAGTATGGAACTTCATGGGAGAGACGATCAACAATACGCATGAACAACGGCTTGTGCATTCGAAAACGACGTCGGAATATATGAAGCGGGTATGTAGCATCTTCACTGAAATAGTTGTTCCATAACCGGTTGTGGCCTTGTTCGCGTTCTCTTTCAATATATGCTCGTTTCTTCTTCGGATTTTTTGTTTGACGCTCAAGTATGACGTTGACCGTATGCTCGACTTGTTGATCAAAGATATCATCAACAGCTTCATCAAATGTATCATCGAAATCATTAGATGAAGATGAAGACATATTTGTAAGATGAAGATGAAGTCTTATTTGTAAAGTTTTTTTTATGAGAGATGAAGATGAAGTCATTAGATGAAGATGAAGTCTTATTTGTAAACTATTGAAGAGAATAAGAGAATGAGAAAGAAGAACAAGCGAATGACAACAAAAGAAGAGCTTAAAAACCGAACAAGAGAAATATAGTGAGTTTACAAGAGAGTTTACAAGATACCAAGCCAACAAGCAAAAAAAAAGAGTGAGTTTAGAAGACAACATAAGTAGAGTTTATAATGCCGATGGTACAATGCTTTAAAGACAACAAAACACCCGTGACTTAAACAGGAAACCCCCGTGAATTACAATACAACAAAAAAGAATTACACCCGTGACTTTAAAAGTTCACACCCGTGATGAGTTTTCTCTTCAAAAGTCACAACTTCTTGTGCAGCTTCTTGTGCATGATCACCTATATGGAAGACAAAGAAATGAGTTAATAACACATCAAAGTGCAGGAGGAGAAACACTTAATAACACATAATACGCAAACAACACAACACTTACTAGTTAATACAACAAAACACTTACTAGTTATCACAACATCTCATAAATTAGTTTGATTTTAAGAGACTGTTCTATCTCAGAAAGCGGCTCTGTTTTGGCAAAGAGACGATCAAATAATTTCTGCTTAGAGAGTTTGTCTTTCATTTCCAAATCAATTTTTTTCATTTCCCACACGCTTTGTAACTGTTCCAGGGCCTCTTCTTTGACCATTATTTTACCAGTTTTAGTCGCCTTAACACCAGGAGGTCTGGCTTCTGAAACAGCCTCTTGCCCTGAACCCTCCCCAACTTTTCTTCGTTTATCCTTACCACCGTCTTTAACAGAAGCTGTGGAGCACCATTTCTGGTCATGGCGAAGCTCCCTCCATGCATGTTCAAGTGTAAACTTGATCTGGTAATCATTGTAGAAAATGTCATGGGCTGCTTTCATCACATCATTGTCATTTTGCCCGCGTGCTTGCTCCTTCAAAGTAGCCTCGTAGCACCCAACAAACTTGCACACTTGGTCGTTGAGCCTTCCCCACCGCTGCTTGCACTGACCCACCTCTCTAGGAGGCGTCCCAACCAACAGATGACTTGAATTGTAATACTCTTGAATTCTCTTCCAGAACGCGCCAGCCTTTTGCTCATTGCTGACAACTGGGTCTTTGCTGGTGTTCAACCAAGCACCTATGAGAATTACATCCTCTTTCGGAGACCACTTCCTCCTTTCTTTACCACCATGACTTGTATCATCAGAACATTGGCTGCTAAACCGAGGAAGTTCTGATGATCCAAGGTCTATAGTTTGACTAGTTAAGAGGTTAACAAACCCGTGGGAATTTGAAGAAAATGGATTCGTAGAATCCATTTTGTAGTTGGAAAAAGTTTTTTTTTAGTGTTTAACAAATTCTGAGATGTTTGAAAACTTTTGTTTAGTTGAAAAAGTTATGTGGGTTCGTAGAAACCACACACAGATTTTAAAAGTGTTTTAGCTTTTAATGAAAAGAGCTTTTAACCTACTCTTAACTACCAAGCATTGATCACACATCAACTCCTAATACAAGCATTGATAACAATCACCAATACAAGCATTGATAACAATCACCAATACAAGCAACTAATCATCTAACTATTTCACGTAACTAATAGTTAGGAAGAAAAGAAACTGATCAGAGGCTTATCAGAAATCAAACAAAGAAACTAGTGATTTGTTTTGCTTTAACTAATAAAACGAAACTACAAACTAGTGATTGTGTTTTGCTTTGACAAATAAAACAAATAAACTAGTGATTGTCTTTTTTCTGTACAGAAATACACAAAACATCAAACTATTTAACTTAACAAATAGTTAGGAAGTCACCTTAATCTGTTGGACGGATCATGGCCTTAAGCTTTGCAATCTCTTCGGCCATCTCATCCACCCTCTTACTTAGTTTCTCAACCTCTTCCTGGAGACCGAAAACCCATGGTTGCCGAAAGTGCAACCCATCGTCCTGCATATAAAACCAAAAATGGTCATATCAAAATCAAACAATGCTTAATATCAAAATCAAAGCAATGCATCTCAAATCTAGAATGCTCAAATATCAAAATCAAACAATGAATCTCAAAACCAGAATGGTCAAATATCATAATCAAATAATGCATCTCATATCCGGAATGCTCAAATATCAAAATCAAATAATGAATCTCAAAACTAGAATGGTCAAATATCATAAACAAACAATGCATCTTGATACAAGATATTTCTATCTCTTAGAGTCAATTCTCTAAATGCGATTGAAGCATAAGAGGTATCGAACCTTATTGGGATTTAATATAATCACTAAGAATACAAGATTCAAGAGTAATTCAAGCTAAACGAGTTTGTTGTTAAGTAACCAATTTAGAACTAAACAAAACACTAAGCAAGGTTGTAAAAGCAATAAGCAAAGCGAATCCTAAGATGGGATAATCGATATTAGGCAATCAAAGCATGATCCAAGGCATTCATTCACACAAACAAGCTATCCCTAGGTTAATGATCTCTAATCTTGATTAGTCCTCTTTCAAGGCACTAATCACTATGTTAATTATCAAATTCATTAGCAAATCATCATTTGTGAATTATCAATCAACATGCATTGAGAATATAAACTAGATCAACCAAAAATATGCCTTAGACAACTATTCCCATAGGCTAAGAACATAAATCCTTTGAATAANNNNGCATGTCCATGTATTCCTTCAACTTCTTCATATTTCTCCTCTCCTCTTTCTCTATCAATGGATCCATGACGAAGCGGTAAACCTAATCAAGGAAGAAGAAGACGAATCAACGGAAGAACTACATTACCCAGAATCATATCTACCTAGGATTTGTTTATCTAATTCTAAATCAAAAGTTTGAAGATTTCATAGCAATTACTGCGCTAAACACAGATCCAGCAACTCAAATTCATACGGGAAAAAGATGAATCAACGGAACAAAACCAATCAACGAAAATTTCCATAATTCTAGATGACGGAAAAACAAAAAAATCATTTCGCAAACAAAAATCAAAGACAGAAAGAAGCACTAACCAAAGAAGGAGGTTGACGATATTGGTTTAGCTGATTCCCAAACACGAACTCAGACTCAAATTGAAGAAGTCCCCAAATCCACTCGAAATCGCCAATCCACTCGAAACCCTAGCTCTCGATAAGAAATGAAACTGGTCGCGATAAGTTGAGAAAATCTTGAGTGTGAGAGAGACTCTAACTGCAACAGAGGGTCTCTATAATTTTTTTTTTTTTAAATGAAAAACCGGACCAATCACAACTCGCCACGCACGTAAGGGGCGGTATCATAGAGCTCTTATATAAGGAGCGGTTCTTCGAAAATCATTGATTTCTGATTTATTTTTTTATTCAAACTGCATATGAAACTGTGTCTAAATTTGTTAAAACTTTTGATGGAGATGCTCTTAGCTCTTGCATGAATCCCACTGAAACTACTGCGGTTCAAAGCCTGACAGCAATACTTCTCTTTTGCTTCTTTAGCTTTAGCTCTTTAGTCCGTTTCAATTTTCCAACATCAAATCTGATTTATTTTTTTACCAGCCATGTATATTGGGCCATTGTTCATTATATGAGTAAATAGACTATGTAAGCATTGCATGTGTGTGTGTGTCGTGCGTGCCAATGTGTGTGCGAATGTTATGTGGATCGTAGAATAAATAAATAAATCGTTGATTGTAACTTCAGATATTATATTTACGCCAAGGAATTTTTATCTTATTTTCATCTTAAATTTCATTTCTCTATTGTCTAAACACTCTAAACCTAAGTAATCCAACACAAAGTCTTCGGGTGGACTTTTTTTTTTTTTTTTTTTAATCATTTAGGCTGTCCGGTCGATATTCTACTGGAGAGATGTGGACTGAGTACCACATGCCAAACCAGTAAGACTTCGCGCCTTCCGATTATTGTCTAAAGTGAGTTGGCCAACTGACAAAGCATCCGCATGGGTTTTCAACTGGGCCAAAGCCTAGTGCCAACTTCCACACATGGTCGTGATTAATGTTTCGAGCACCAGCACAAAGGGGGAATCGAACCCGAATTTCCCGTTGGTGGAACAATCCCACCTCCCCACTACCACTCGACCACGCCCACTCGACCACGCCCATGTGGACTCTCTTCGGGTGGACTTAGTCGCCAAATCAATAGAAATCATTAATAAAAAGAATCTCAGTTTGAATTTTCACTTTTCTAGGAAATATGTTAATCTATCCCTTCTTTATTTAAATACAATGATTGAACAATCATACAAATGTTGGAACTATTGTACCAAAGATCGAGCAGCTGAAAACAATTAAATATATGTAAGGTGCAATAAAAAAACACATAAAAATTGAAAATATATAGTCCCATTGTATTTATTTTGTTAATTTCAATAACCGATATATGTATTGTAAAATCTAATCTTACTCATAGCAAAAAACAAAATATAATCTTACAGTAAGAAACTGAATATATGGATAGATAAAGCATATATTGTGAGATTATCAGGTTTGTGGTATCTATATAGTGGTATGAACACCAAGAATCTATATCTTATTTACAAATCTGACAGTTAGAACTAAAAAATTATAAAAATGACAAGAGGTGCTATCGAATTCCTTTTCTTTAACCCAAAAAAAAAAAAAAATCCAAGGTGCGAGAGATTGATAGATCAACCACATTATTATTTATTTATATGAATCAGCCAACATATTATACAATTCAGGTTCATTTAGAAAACTAAAATTCGGGTATATGGATCAAGTGATCGATACTACAGAAAAAATAAAGAAAAGAAAAGATAGTATTAGTATGGGAAAATGGTCAAAATCATCATGAACTAAATTTGACGTGGCAAAAAAAATTTGAACTAAAATACGGTGCAGTTTTCTATATTTCGGAAAAAAAAAATTCAAATTTCATACTCAAACTATTGAATCTAAACCAAATCCAGCATTGACCGCAAATCTGTTAGTCAAATCGTTAACAGCGTTGACTCAGCAATCTGAGTCAGCTGCCACGTCAGCTAAAGCGTCCACAGTTGCCGAGTCAGGTGCCACGTCAGTCGTTTTTCAATTTTTTAAAAAGAATGATATTATTTTTCTATATATATTGTTTGTCTAAATTTTTAATATTCCATTAATCTTAATTACCTAAAAATGATTCAATTTAAATCTTAATTTTTATGTTGTAAATTTTCTTTTAATCACACGAGGTAAAAATATATAATTAATTATTTTTTGTGGAACTATATTTTAAAGGAATATAAATTTCATATTTATGGATACATAAAAAATCAAATCGAATATAACCAACTATATCATTTAAAGAAGTATAGTTATATTTTTGATAACATATATTGCTAATATGGTTTTCTCAAGATGGTTTCCTTCAGCACAAACGTCTTAGCATTTTTCTTTATTTCTGTAATTTTTATCATTCATTCTAATATTTAAGTATATGGTCGGTTCGATTCCAAATTTTATTTTGGTTTGGTTTGAATTCACAAGTTTTGGTTAAGATAATTTAGTGTTTCACATGAATTGAAACCACAAACACTAAATTTAGTGAATTTAGTAAATTTAGTGTTTAAATTAATTTTTTTTAACGACGACTGACGTGACATCTGATTCAGCAACTGTGGACATTTTAGCTGACGTGGCTGCTGACTCAGACTGCTGAGTCACCACTGTTAACGGTTTGACTAACAGATTTACGGTCAATGCTGGATTTGGCTTAGATTCAAATTTGGGTAAAAAATTTAAATTTTTATGTCCAAAATATAAAAAATTATACTGTATTTTAGTTCAGATTTTGTTGGCACATCAAATTTAATTCAATTGATTTTGATCCTTTTTCCGTAGTAGGGTACTGGGACAAGTTCGATGTAGCACCAACTTCGGGCTTTTGGTCGATACTACAGAAAAAGCTAGTTGTGGTATAGTGGGATAAGTTTGATGTAACACCAACTTTGAGCTTTTGACTTTTATGGATAATAATTATAGTATATTAGTTAGGGCTGGGCAAAATATCCGTTATATCCGCTCCGATCCGGTATTCGTCTTGATTCGATTCGAAAAATCCGGATATCCGTAAATGTTCGAAGCAAAGCAAATAGCAAAATGTAGTATCCGTAAAAAACGGAGCAAATCGCAAATATCTTTTTTTTAAAAGCCGGATATCCGCTCCGCTCCGTAATTATATATTTATATATGTCGGTAGTGGCTAAAAAATGATTAAAAGAGTGCAAAGGCTCTGCAGAAGCGAAGGGTCTCTATTATGTTTATTAAGTTGTTATGCTTTTATTAAAGTGATGTCGTTTTGGGGTAAAGGAATACGTTTGTAAACCTTTTCCTTTATCAAATAATTAATCAAACAATTCACAAACTCTCTCATCTCTCTCGTCTTCTTCTTCTATCTTATCATAGAAGCCCAAGCGGAGGAAACGAGCAAGCCTTCG
>PKML01071461.1:38541-49766 GCA_002933935.1 Eutrema yunnanense | reverse complement strand
CATACCCACCCGATTTGAAGCCCACCCAATAACCCGAGCCCAACCATGTTAATCGATATATCGATTTATCGATATATTGCGTTCTTTCAAAATCGATTTATCGATTAAAAAAATCCTCTCCTCTTCCCTCTCCTTTGAACTCTGCTCCTCCTTGCTCGAAATTGTTCCCTTTCTCCTCTTCGTAAACCTAAATTAAATCCCCGATTCGAATTCCGGCGACCCTTGTTGGAATTGAGAATTATGACGAAGGTGCGAAATGCCGGCGTCGAGTATGAAACCTCCAATCGAGTACGCCGGCGTCGAGCCAGAGGCATAGAAGACGAAGCGACGGGACCCGAACCAGAGGAAGATGTTGAAATGAGAGAAGATTCAACAGGCCCGACAAATGATGGTGACGGAGAAGAAACCTCCAAACGAAGAGCGGAAGACGAAGCGACGGGACCCGAAACTCGTGAAGAAGCCGACAAAGAACCAGAGGAAGATGTTGAAATGAGAGAAGATTCAACAGGGCCGGCAAATGATGGTGATGGAGAAGAAGAAGAAAACTCAAATGACGGGGAAGAAGCTGAAGAAGTGGAGGTATGTATAATTGAGATCCCAATAGGTTTATTACGGGTTATGGAGCATTCCAGGTTAGGTTAGATAACGTAGAAGATCTGCTATTACTTGTGGTGTGCCTCTCCTTTTATTCCGAATTGTGCTTGTCCCGACCCTGGAGCATGTATGCATATTCCTATACACTCTCACAGTGAAATAAGTTGATTCCTTCCTTCTAACAGCATATAAATACCATGAACACCCTTGTTTAGCATGTAGGCATCTTAATATGAGTCGCCCCTGATCCGACTTCACAGTTGTTACCACAAAACATCCCTTATGTGCAGCTCTGTCAACCAAAACTCGCAATGCCTCCTTCGAACAAAACTCTTGCCCTTTTTCAAAACCCGCACCATCATCCCATTCTAGAACAAACTGAGTTTCTTCCATAGGCCGAGGCGGCTCAACATGTTCATGTTCATGCAAATATGCATCTTCATACTCATCTTCATGCATACCATCCAACCCATTCTCATCCACTGCCTCCATTTCGCCACGGGAAACATTATCATCATTCTCCATACGGTCCTCAATATCAGGCTCATCAACATATAAATAATCAGCAGCCTCGTGATGTTGTTTTTCTGCTTCGTCCGGTCTGTAAATAGTCATCATACCACCACAGTCCTCGCCTCCCTTGTCTATTTCCACATCTTCCATTGCCTCCACATTCAAAACAGATCTAAGTCCATCTTTATCCAATGTCGTTAGATAAACATAAACATCATCATCATCTACAATACATGACTCCCTCTCAGGCTTAGCTACCAACGGAATGTAGCTCAATTTCAGCTTCCTCGTATAGTCGTTTACCCCAATCTTCTTGCATATACCGTGTACAATCGCCGAATATGTTAACCCCTCTAAAGATACGGTTTTAAATGATATAGCATAGATGGGATTTCTTGAAATCCATTTAAACCCCTCTCCGATCTCTGAATAAGATCCTCCATAATCAAAATGTATGTTTAGCCTGCTCATTCCCTCCTGAAGATTGGAAAACAAATATTTACTCATTTACAATTACATAAATTGTCAGTTTTGTCTAAGAACTATGATTCAACAACAACAGTGGCTAAATTATCAAAGCAATGACTTAATCGTCCATAAATTATCATACTAACTGCAAATCGACTCTCTAATTGTGGAATCCCTACACCATACCTCAATTTTTTTTCCAAGCTTCACTCAGCAATGGCGAAGGACCGCGGCGTACGAGGTGCTGGCTAGGGTCCGCCGGCGACCTGGGTCAACTGGATTACCGCTAAGCTTCGCGACTCGAGCGAGATTCGAACGAAGAGAAGGGAGAGAAGGAGAGATTCAAGAGGAAAGGTTTCAATTTCTGAGCTGAAATTCGAGCTGGGATTCGATCGAGAGCTCTCGTTCGGGGGGAAAAAAAACAGAAATAAGATTTGGTTTTTTTTTATTTATTTAAAACACAAATAAAATTTCAATTATTTAACCAAACAATTATTTAACAAAACATCAATTTGCATTTCTTCATTAAGGGCAAGTTGGGGTTTACACTCCTAATTATGGCAGTAGACTGTTTTTTGGCACGCCAGATTTTTTGTTTTCAAATTTTGGCATTTCAGCAATTGTTTCCAATGGCTCATATATCACTTTAAATATGATCTAAGGTACCACTAAATGATCTAATGCCATTCATTTTAATGATATTCTCGTTTTAATCTTAATGAAACTTATTAATAAATTAATATTATTATTTATTTTTTTTGGTCGAACAAATTTTAATAAAAAAACAAAAAATACATATATAGGACAATTAGTATAAATGGTACAACTATTTTGTGTTTGTATTTTTCGATATTTCTCGGCAATGTAGTTTCAATTTAGCCGACATAATTTCACAACTTGTAAGTTAAAAACCTTCTAAATGACCATTAAAACTCTAAAATCATGTGGACAACTAGAACATAATAATTTATATCATGGGGCAACTACAAAACTCCTAAAATCGTGAAATGACGACTATTAGAAAATTCGTACAACTGAACAACTATATACAGCTACTTAATAAAAAAAATAGTAATAAAATTAAATTAAACATATAAAGAAAGCATATACTTAAAAAATGCAAACACATCTTAAACTATAAGGGAGAAAATTTAAAATATGGATAACATGAATTTATTATTTTCCTTATTCATATTCTTGTTTCACATCAAACACATCTTATACTATAAGGAAGATATTGGTAATGTTAACATCTTATGATGGAAAAGAAACAAAATATATGATTTTGCACAACTTGTACTATGAAAACCTCTTAAATGACCATTAAAACTTCAAAATGATGTGGACAACTAGAAAATAATAATTTATATCACGAGACAACTACAAAAACTCTAAATTCGTGAAAGAACAACTATTAGAAACTTCGTACAACTGGACACATAGGGACAACTATGTACAAAAACTCTAAATTCGTGTTACTTTGACTGCTCATATGTCCCCTTTTGTCGGCGCACGTGACCCCTTTTTATTAATTTTTAATTGATTTTAATTGTAGTTTTAATTTATATCACATTTGTCCCAGTTGTCCAAAATTCTACTAAACACACAAATTAATCAAACACAATATTACTTAGTTGTCACAATTATCCGAAATTCTACTACACAATTTTATTTAGTTGTCCCACTTGTCCAAAATTACTGCAGGTTGGTCAATTAATATATAAATATTATGCAGAGATCTACGATCCATGTTTCAATAAATATATTAAGATTGACATCAGTTTGTTTATTGTAAATAAGAAAAATAAATATGATGTATATAGAATTCATTATTAAAAAAATTGCATCACCCAAACACTCATCGCCAAAATCAGAAAATATTGCATATAGATGAAACGAATCACCAAAATCAGATTGCATAACCCAGAAACACATCATCCAGAAACTCATAATCAAACAAACAACAAAATTACATCACAAAAACTCAGAAATTACATTTCTACAAACCCTAATTGCAAAAACACAAAAACCCACTAATTGCAAAAACAAAAAACGCAGAAATTGCATCTTTACAAAACCCAGAAATTGCAAAAACACAAAAACTCCAAAATTGCAAAAACACAAAAACTCCAAAATTGCAACCAAATCCGAGAATCACCACTCTCGGCTAGGGATGTCAATCGGGCTAGCCCGGCCCGGCCCGGCCCGAAACCCGTAAAGCCCGCATATATTTGAGTCCGGCCCGGCCCGGCCCGGCCNCATCGTTGAAGAAGGGAAGAAGAATAAGATAATCAAAAAAAAAAAAAAGCGAAGAAGATAATCGATGAAGTGGAGAAGTGAGAGTTGGATGAGTATCTATGGGTCATTGGGTTTGTGTGGGTAGGATTGTGCTTGGGTGGGTAGAATTGTGGTTGATTTGTAATTTTTTAGATGTATGTGGATAAATAAGAAATTTACTCAGTTTTTGGATTTAAACAAAAATCAAAACTAAAATAATTATTAGAATGTGGTATATGGGATCAATTTTTCTCAATTGGTGGCATCTGAGCCTGGTGCTCTCTCCAGCCTCTGCAATTGTGAAACTTTCTTTATCTCTTCGATAACTCCAAAAAGCAATCGCCTCCACCACCTCGCACCTAAGGCGGGCGCATTCCGGACCCTGAGCCGCCTAGACCTCCAGATGCGATTTCCCTGTCGACTCACCTCGCCTCACTTCTCAGGCGCGCTTTTTAAAACACAGCGCTCAGGTCGAGATTAAAAGGAATTGGGTTCACGGCGACGGCTTAGGTGAGACCCGTCACGGCGACGGAGTAGTTCGGATTTGTTCGGGTATGACTTCGGATTTTTGGTATTACCCAAACCCGACCCGATATCCGACCTACTTATAGGTGAGACCCGTTCGGTGTTTAAGAGGATCCAAACCCGCTATTTCGGATCGGGTTTGGGTTTGGATATATGGGATAAAACGCTCACCCCTAGACTTCTCACACAAGAAATAAGGATTTTTTTATCAAAAACAAATTTGAGGTTTTTAAGATTTTAAGGATTTAGGATTCAATTTGGGGGTTTTAGGGGTTTAGTTTTCGGGTCTAATTTTGGTTTAGTACTTTTAATTGGGTCGTAATTCGGTTTAATTTCGTTTATAACTAGTTAAGTTTCATTTGGTAAACAGTAAACCAAAATTAATCGTGATATGTGTGAGTTTTAATTTCAAATTTTTGTTTTGTGTGTAAATATATTTTGAATTTTCAAATCAAATTATACATAAATAAAGTTTTTAGATTTCAAACGATGGAATAAAACGAAGTTGTAATTTTGTGTGGATTTGTTACTATTTAATACTTCTAATGGAAAAAATAGGTAGTTTACCTAAACTTTATAGAGTGAATTGTAGCACAATTTGCAGTCACAAATTGAAAATCATCAAATAGAAATCAAGATATGGTAAGGTCTCCAATTTCAAAGTAAGATGCGAAAGAGAGAAATTTTGAACAAGAATCTGGAGACAAAGGTCCTGAAAAAAACTAAAAATTCATGATATTCAGACAAACCCATACCAGGAAAGTAAAACTCTAATAAACACATCTGGAAGTCTCGGAAATATTTGATGCGGATAGAGCTGTCAAATAGGTTGTTCGTGCCCGTCCGCGCCAGTCCATGCAGACTAGTTTTTTTGTGGGTTGTAATTGGTTGGTCTATATTGGACACTGGATAGTAGTCCAAAAAATGTTTGCGTCTAATAAAAGCATGTCTAGATAGATATGTCTATGTACACCTGATTGCATTAAAAACTTTTTTTTTGGTGTATTTTTTTTTTTTTTGAAATCCGAAGGTAATCTCAGATTCATGGAGAGGCCCAGACTATTCCCCTTTTGGCCCAACTTTTTTTTTCGCGCGCATATGCGGATTGGGTGGCCAAACGGAATCGAACCCATGACTACTGGAAAACCACCACATTGGTTTTTTTTTTGGTGTATTAAACTAAGAAAAATACAGATTACAAATTGTTAATTCAGCATGTTGCAGCATTGAGCAAGTACAATTCTATCAAATTCTCGCTAAATTTAGACTTAACTTTGCTACAACTCTAATCTTCTAATCTACAATACAATTAACCCTAAATCTATGAAGAAACGTAACGAAGACATCTTCTATGAATCCATCGCAGTAGCCAAATGCCATTGATAAAACTCGAAACAGAGACTATAGAGAAGACTGAATCAAAACTTCAATTATCTGTAGCTTGAGGTTTCCTGCTAAAAACCTGTCACCTCAACTCCTCACCCGACAGTCAAACTGCAATAAAATAGTGGTTTGAACCGTGCACCTCACAGATATATCACATGCACCTTACCAATTGTGCCAACACAGTTAATTGCAAAACTTCAAACATATATATTTATAAATACCCGAAAAACACCAAAAAACCCAAAAAAACTCGAAAACCCCGACCATGAAGTTATTAAACCGAAGCAAAATTCCCGAACCAAAAAATCTGAAAACCCTGAAGGTTATTGCAAAACTTCAAACATATATATTTATAAAACCCCGAAATCTGAAACCCCAAAAACCGAAAAACCCGAACCGAAATTCATCAACGGCGGGTTTTTCGGTTTTCAGGGTTTTCGGATTTCGGGATTTTCCGGGTATTATAAATATATATGTTTGAAGTTTTGCAATTAACTTCAGAGTTTTCGGGTTCGGTTCGGTTCGAGAATTTTGCTCCGGTTCGGGAATTTTGTCCACCCCTATCTAGATATATCTCATCCTCTTGATCTAGACGGGAAAACTCTTGAAATTCATCAATGGCGGGTTTTTCGGTTCGGGTTGGGTTTTTCGGTTTTCGGTTTTCGGGGTTTTTGGATTTCGGGGTTTTTTCGAGTATTTATAAATATATATGTTTGAAGTTTTGTAATTAACTTCAGGGTTTTCGGGGTTTTCGAGTTTTTCGGTTCGGGTTCGGTTTGGTTCGAAAATTTTGGTTCGGTTTAATAACTTTGTGGTCGAGGTTTTCAGGTTTTTTGGATTTTTTGGGTTTTTGGGATTTTCGGGTTTTTTGGGGTTTTCGGGTATTTATAAATATATATGTTTGAATTTTTGCAATTAACTTTATTAGCTCAGTTGGCAGGGTGCATGTGATATTTTTGTGAGGTGCAGTGTTCAAACCACCATTTTACATAATATTTCAAAAATTATTTTGCCCAAAACGACATAGTTTTGGTAATCAATATACGATTTTAAAAATCTATACACGACCGAGGATTATATTGCAGTTTGACTGTCGGGTGAGGAGTTGACCTGCATTTTTCTGTGGTGATGGGTTTTCTTGCAAATCGGAACCAAGTGACGGGTTATTTTTGCAGAAAGCCTTTTAGATAAATGAATCAGCGATACATAAATACCAATGTCGATAAATAGAAAAAACAGAGTAATAAGAATTAGTTTACATAAGAATGATACCACTCGAGCGGACACGAGTTTTGCAAAATCTAAGTCAAAACTAAATCCAGTACCAAACTATAGGTAGCAAAAAGTGAAGAACCCACCAAGCAAAACTGTAAATTTCTAAAACAGATATTCACTCTAAGCAATCGAATTTAATGCTCTGGGGTTTGGAAAACAAGCCAACTCTATTTTCCCCCAAATATCTCCAATTTAATTAAACCCTAATTTTTTAAGTATATGGGCATGTCCACTATTTGTGCGCGGTCTAGCCCGTTTTTGACTGTGGACGAAAATGGTCTTAGCCTATTTAGATCGTTTTGTATTTGGGCGTGATCATAAACTGTCAATAATGATATAGATTGTGCTAGCACATGGACAGACAGTCCAATTGACAGCTCTAGATGCGGGTATAAAAAGAAGAAATTCTAACCGGTGAGAGTAATGTGGTTTGAAACGAAAGATGATGACAAAGAGGTGACGCAGAATCTTCTGATTCTTAAACCTTTCGCTCGGTCGATTTGAAGCCACTTCGCTTTAGAGCTGAATCGATGGGCGACGAGAAGCAACAAAAATGGTTTAGTTGTTTAATTCAAACTGATCGGATTTCATCTCCAAACAGAAACCAAACTGAATTGGCTAAACCTCTGTTTCGTTCGGTTTGGTTCAGATGCTCGACACTAGTGGAAACTGGAAAGATTGAAGAAAGAAATCAAAAACAATACTCAGTATGCAATTACGCTTTTGATGACGTGTCAATTTAAGTTCGTATTGTTTTTTTTGTAATTTTAATGTTAATCTTTTTAGTAAAAGAGAAAGAAAAAAAAAGACAAGTTGAATCATAGTGGTCTTTGATTCATAAACTAACTTAGGTTGAGTTGAATCTTTTACACAAACATATCTTATGATTTACTCTTTTAATATCTTTGCAATTTGTCTTTTAATCCTGTTTCTTAAATACTTGAATTTTTTATGATTTTATCCCAAAAAACAACAAAATATAATATAAGCTATTAGAAAGGCTTTCTTTTCACAATTTGGTGCGCAAAGATATTACGTAAGCACACTAATGTGACCAAAGATATTGCGCAAGCACACTGTGACAGAGACAACTTAAAATACATCAGTCGACAAATGGATAACTGTGACAAGAGACAACTTAAAATACATCATTAGACAAACAAAACTCGATAATCTTGTAATAAATGTCGTTTGATTTTCTTTTGATCATGTAATTTATAGTGTGTAAATTCTAATTTTAGAGTATTAGAGGGAATTTCTTATATTGATTTACGAACATGACGATACAAGAAAGATTTACGAACATATATAATAGGGATACTTGCAAAAATGACTCATAATTTGTGGTCAAATGCAAACATAACCCTTTTTTTTTTCCATTTTCAACAAATACCACTTTCTCTTCATTATATCCTTCACAACCATATCTATTCACGAAAATGCNAACATGACGATACAAGAAAGATTTACGAACATATATAATAAGGGTTTTTAATTGAGAACCGGTTTTAGCCTACAAGGCTACAACCTAAAAATAAATTAATTTAAGATCAAATTAGTTTTCTATTTTGTTTAGGTTTCTTTCCCAATTAAAAGAAATTTTATGAATTACCTACTTTTTGATGTATAAAATAAAGATATGGGTTGAAACTGATGTGATGAGTATGTCTTCAACCCTACAAAATAAAAAAAGTTAACATACTAGGCTGCAAATTCTAAAACACTAATTCATCAGTTTGTCGCAACAATAGAAACTAAAGTTACTTCTCTAATGGGTACTCATCGGTACGAACTACCTTCGTTTTAGATTATGTGTTTTGGTTTCCATTATTGCTCATGCCTCATTGTAATTGATATTTCCCTTTCTGATGTTTGGTCAGAAGGATAAACGCACATTCTTTGGAAACGGAAATTTGAATTTCCTAAACACTCTTTGGGTTTTCAAGTTGTGTCCGAAGTTTCACTTTTTGATCTTACCCGTTAAATATTCCAAACCTCACCATTGTTTGAATCTACTCGATTGCTATGTTTCTTTAGTCCTTAGTTGAATGATTCATTACCTTTGGCACAGTGCAAGAATTCTTCTTCGAATTCTTTGTTTGAATTATGGTAATCCTTTGTGAAGCTGGTTTTTTTATATCTGAGTTTTTTTTTCGCTAAATGGTTGTAGGAGAGGCACACTTTGTCAAGGTAGAGAAAATTATATTTCAGGGGAAATCAGATTACCAAGATGTCATAGTTTTCCAGGAAACACGTTAATCTCACGAAACTTTCTACACCGATTGGTCTTTCTCTTGTTCGATTTTTATTTTCGGAACGTTTGAATCTTTTTTTAGTCAAAACAGAATATAAAACCACGAATCTTTCGATTGTATAGCAGCGCGAAGAAAATATGTTTCGTATCTCCGCCACCCTGAAGAAGACGCCATCATCACGACTAATGTTTCGGTGTCTCTTCATGGATTCCCTTTCGGGTTATCGTTGTCTGACACTCCGATTGTTCTCCGCCAATGTTACACAGTGTACGGTGAAATCAGAGCCATTGGGTGCGTAAGCGGAGGAGAATGGCGAGAATGAGGAGTATGTCCCAGAATATTCAAAGGGCTTTTGCTTCTCTTAAAGGTGCATTTCCGAAATTAGAAGATGTAAGCTCTACAACTCCAATTCGTTTGTTTCTTCTGTTAAATCTGTAAGTTTAATTTTGTTTTCTAATAGTATATGTTAGACTTGGGAATTATAAGGTTTCAGGTTTGTGAAGTTTTATGGCTCATTACGTTTATATGGTTTTGGGTTTAGGTTAAAGAATTCTAGATGTCGAATAGAAAGGCATGTAAAACAATGTAGTTTGTGAAGAGATAAAGAGAGGGATCGGGAGAGGAGTAGCAAGAAGAGAGCGATAGTGACAAAACCGGAGACAAAGAGAGAAAAGATTGGGAGAAGGAGAGAGAACAAAATAGAGAGAGGAGAGGAGAATCAGCAGTAGGACACGAAGGCAAGAAAGATATTTTTTTTAAAATAGATACACAAAATAAAAATAATATGGATTAGTGATTATAGAAATTCGGGTGATAGTAATGTGACTAAAAACAACTTAATATTCGAAAAACACCTAACTTTTTCCAGTATTAAATTCTGTATAATGGGATGCTAAAATTGTTTATTTATCTACTTATTAATTTATGAAATCATAAAAATATTAGGATTATTTTAAAAAAGAAATCCGCGTGTATACGCGGGGTTTCATCTAGTAATATATAAAAATATTCTCTAAGAAATTGAATTATTAGAGCATCTCCAATGTATTCCCTCATTTTTATCTCCAAAATGGAGTTGGATTTCTCTCCAATGTATTCCTCCATTTTTTACTCCAAAAAGAATATTCTTAGTATATTCTTCATTTTCTATTTTATTATTAATTGCTAAAAATACACTTTATCTATAAAATTTACAAATTAACTCATTATTTTGTTTCTTTCAAAACTTTCACAAATTGTGATATTATTTGAATTTAACCATTACAATATCATAAAAAATAACAAAATAAAGCACATTTTAATTTAAACATCACCATTTAAATATTTTAATATTAGTTTAAATTTAAATTTAATTTATGCTATTATAATAAAATCCCATCATCATAAATAAAAAAAGTTCAACTCCATTTTGGAATATTCAACATACATCAAACATTAACATACTTTAGTTGATTAGTTACCGAGTCGAATGATTCAAAAAATATCTTTAGTTTTAACAAAAAAAAATTATATATTTTTATTTGTGTTTTATTCTACTCCATATTGTTTTATATAGTCCAGAGTGTAATATTGTTTGGTGGTTCTCATTGACTATATAAAAAAACAAAAACAAAAGTTAGATTGAGGAAAATTAAAGTAAAGTGAGACCAATCTCGTATGTATTACTTTTAGGATGTTACATTAAATTTTAAATGATTTTTTAAGGAAAGTGAGACCAATCTCGTATTATGAAACCATAAAATCATATTTGAAGGACTAAATTATAAATAAAAAAGTTTAACTCCATTTTGGAGTTGAAAATGGAGTTACTCCATATTTGGAGGAAAAAATGGCATTTCCCCATTTTGCAGTTAAAAATGGAGTAGGGTTGGAGATGATTTTACTCCAAAATGGCATTTGGAGTAGAAAATGAGGTAGGGTTGGAGATGCCCT
>PKML01071390.1:222226-233052 GCA_002933935.1 Eutrema yunnanense | reverse complement strand
GATTTTTTTTCATTTTTTGGTGTGTAATTGACATACTACCAAATTGTGATTTATATAGAGGTGAGAAATAGAATTCATTTCTTTTTAGGATTGGTAATTCATTGTTTAATTTCTTTAATCTAAATGAAAAAACTAAGTAACATTTTTTTTCTTTTTCTTATTAACCTTGACTTTTGAAAGAAAAAATGAAAAAACCATTAGAGATGTTCTTAGTCAAAACATTTCCGTCATAATTTATCAAATAATATTTTATCAAACGTAAAATATAAAGTTTTTTCAGGTACTCATAACTATTAACGATGATATTTAGCAAAAACAATTATGAATAAAGATGGTAGGGACCGCGTGAACGCAATCCCATCTATCACAAATAATGATGTAGGCTCTTCCACGTGGGAATAACTTAAGCTAAGTACCCTTCCTTAATGTGCAATGGAAGTCACTACCCTAGGCCACTCGTCTTCTTGATCACGAGTTGACCTCATCCAGGTAAGTGATTTGCTCGTTCCATCCACTTCTCTTCTTATACTCTACATCCAAACATGTTCTTTTTATGTGTAACCTATGTGGGACTTTTTTAAATTGGGTATAATTTGTAAGTTTAGAAATTAAAGTGTTATAAAAAATTTACGATACAGTAAGAATAAAATATACTTATAATATTTTTTATATTTTTTAATGAGGGAAAAAAATGAGGAGAACCATTGGAGAAAAACTCAACTTCATTTTAAGTTTACTTCATTTTAAAAGAGAAAAATGAAAAACTCATTAGAGATGCTCTTAGTCAGAACATTTCCGTATATATTTTATCAAATGTAAAATATAAAGTTTTTACCGGTTCTGATAACTATTAACGATGATATTTAGCAAAAAAATTAACGATGATAACTATTAACGATGAATAAAGATGGTAGGGACCGCGCGAACGTAGTCCCCTCTGCCACAAATAATGATGTAGGCTCTTCCACGTGGGAATACCTTAAACTAAGCATCATTCTTTAATGTGCAATGGAAGTCACTAGCCTAGGCCACTCGTCTTCTTGATATCACGAGTTGACCCCATCCAGGTAAGTGATTTGCTCGTTCCATCCATATCTCTTCTTATACTCTGCATCCAAACCTGTTTTTTTATGTATAATCTATTGGGACTTTTTCTTAATTGGGTATAATTTGTAAGATTAAAAATTAAAGTGTTATAAAAATTTAACAATACAATAAGAATAAAATATACTTATAATATTTTTTTATGAGAGAAAAAAATGAGAACTATTGGAGAAAAATTCAACTTTATTTTAAGTTTACTTCATTTTGAAAAAATCATTAGAAATGCTTTTAGTCAGAACATTTCCGTCATAATTTATTAAAGAATATTTTATCAAACGTAAAATATAAAGTTTTTCCGATAAACTATTAATGATGACATTTAACAAAAAAAAATATGAATAAAGATGTTAGAGACCGCGCAAACGCAGACCCCCTCTGCCACAAATTATTAACGATGACATAGGTAAGTTACTTTGCTCGGTGCGTCCATTTCTTTTCTTATACTATCTTTCCCCAATCAACTGTTTCTCATGCAACTGATGTGGGATATTAATAATTCATTCACATCGTGCCGTTTGAAGCTCCTGATATCGAACAACGTGCTGGTCTGTTTGTGAGATAGAGATGGGCCGGAAGCTCTAGGCCCGGTTAAGTATTTAGGTATTAGAATCATCGCTGTTGGTATTCACCATTCATATAACATTATCATTGATTCATCGAGTTAAATTGGCTAAAGTCATGAACTGAGAGAAAATGGTCTCTGATATAAATTAAGATGTACGTTGAATATCAACTGAAAATAGTCTTCAGAATTTCCCCCAAAAGTATCAAATCTTTTGCCTAGGAGACCTAATTTTGTATATGAAACATTGTTTTATATACGAAATTACCACCACCATTTCTCATAACTAGTAGTAACCGGAGCTCTCTCTTCACCAGCACAACTTCTTTTTCTGCTTATGCTCAACAAAAAAAAAATCCATGTTTAGAGTATTCATTTTAGAGAGATTCAAATTTATGGGTGAGAAAAAATTGAAAATTGATTTACCCGATGGTACTTCTCATCTTCTTCCCGGTCTATGTAAGCCAAAAGATCATCTTGTCTCATTAAAGCCTCATGTAAAGCCTGAATCATTGAGGAGAGTATGAAGTTAATATACAAAGACATTTGCTTTTATATCAACCAACGGCAACAAACATGGGACTGAGAGATTTTATTATTACCTTCTTTGTTGCAATGAGCTCTGCTTCAAGCGCATCCACACGATAAACAGCTGTATTAAGCAACTCTTCTTTCTCCCGAGGCATCTCATGTCGCTTTGAATGCAGTGTTTCCACTTGTTTCTCAAGATCTCCCAGTCTGTTTACAACAAAAGAAACCAGATTTCTCTCTCTCACATTTGAAAAAGCCGGTGAAGGAGGACGAGACTCTCTAGCGATTGGCTGATCAACTGAAGAATCAGACTGGGAATGTCCTTTACTCTGTGGCAGAGCTGCCACAGATATGAGAAACGTAAGCAAGTTTACAAATAACGCGGTTAGCCACCTCCAGATATGACTAACCGGTCCTATTTTTCCCAAACCAGGTGTATACTTGGAACCTGCACCAACACATTCCATTACAGTGAAACTTAGCGTTGATCCGATTCCTGATTTACATATCTTAGTATTGAGCTTCAACTCTTTTACCTTCTGAAGTCTTGGGCTTCTCATGGGAAATCCAAGCAACATCCACAACTTTGTCCACCATGGGTGAGTCATACTCGGATGAATCAGTAGGATATGATTTACCATTGGTCCTAAACTGCAACTAAGGCCAGGCAATTAAGTAAAGTGATCTGAATGCATACTGTGTTCACTTTCGTACAAGAAAACTCTTACATCTTCACAAACAGGAGTCAACTTGGGAACATGACTCTCCTTGTTTGCTTTTGGGGAAACCATCTCTTCCAACTCAGAGCCTGATTCACCTGTTGAGGTGTCACTAACTTTAATCTGAGCCAAAAGGGACAATACTTTTACTGTCAGATACAGATATTATGTTAAGAACTTAAGAGATTAACAAAAACAAGTTTCGCATCTAAGTCCGGAAGCCTTTTACCCCAGAAAAAGATGGCTTATCACATGAGTTCATACGGGAATCACTGTTTAGAATCGATGCATGCCTGCAGAGCGTTCCACCACTTTGAACCAGCTACAGGTTGGGAGATCAGTTAGGTAATAATATTTACTCTATTCTGAATTAATCTGATTAACCGTGCACACAGTAAACAATAAGTTGAGGAAAATCGATTTACATTTAATATCTCTGGATCTTTCCAGGGACCTTTATCAGATCTCATACAACCACCTTGATCTGCACAAGTGCAAGTGCCACCAAGAAAATCTGGCAGCTGACTGAACAAGTTCCAAATATGGTTAGGGAGTTAAATCATGTTTTGGACTCATGAGAGCTAAACAAGAAAGAAAAAAAAGCTGAGAACTGAGAATTCTCTACCTTGCATCAATTATCTCAAGTAATTTGTTCTGGTACTTGTAACCAACAACCTATTAGAAGAACACATTGGCACCAGTTGATGGCATGCAATTATAATTATTTACTAATTTGTTGAAATGTGGATGGATATGTAGAGAGAAATGTAACTTTACATGAATCTTGGTGACTGTTTTTGGATCAAGGAATGATTTCACCGTGCCCCAAAGTAACTTAAAACCAGGACCAGAATTGATGATGAACATACGATGAAGTGTCTGCACACATGTTAAACGTCATACCACAACGTTCTTTTCTTTAACTAAGCCGAAAACACACACACTTTGTTAAGAAACCAATAGCGAAAAGCTCATACCTCAGGGTAGTTATCGTTATCAATCTTTTGCAGCTGGATTATGAGATCCCTTGCAGCCTTAGAAAAATTCTTTAAACCCTGCAAAACAAAACATATTTACAGAATTCAAAGTAAGAAGATACAGGACATTTAACACTAGACAGAGAAAAGACTGTTAGAATTCTGGTTTTTATGTACCACGCCTTGGACGTCAAGAATGGTGGTGCTAGAGTCAATGTGTCTCTTAGCAGCGATGCAGCAAGCTGGAAACTTGATGGTAATAGTTTTCTCAAACTCTCGAACGTGATACCTTATGTATCTTTCCAATGTAGTGACTTGCATAAGTTTGGTCGGATCAACTTTTCCTAATCTCTCAATGTAAACAGGTCTCCCTTCTTTGTCAACACCATGATAACCCTGAGGGTAGTATCTGAGAACTTCATCCACCTCTTCAAACTCAAAGTCCTAAACACACAATTTAAAAAAACTCTCATCAACACTTGAATTTAAACGAGAGGGAAAAAGAAAAAAAACAATTAAAATATTTTACCTCGAAAATTGTGTCTGTACCAAAATCTTTTCTCCATTGAATCATGTTACTCCACATTAATTTGGTTTTCCCAACATCAAATTTCCTCGCTTTCAGGAACCTGCAACAGGTGTTCATCATCTAGAAGCTATAATACACACAAGGATGAATCTTGGGAGAGAGAAATGAATGACCTCAACATGATGTGATAATCATCAAGCTTTGGAGGGAGCAGATTCTCGGAGATGAGTAAGTTTCGGAATTCATCTACAGCTCGCAATTCCTCGACATCGTGAATGTCTTCGATGGTAAGAGAGAAATTACGATCACTGCTTCTTCTCCTGCTGCTTCCTCCTTTCTTCTTCAGCGAGTGTCTCAATTTGCTTGAAGCTTTGGCTGCTTTCTTCTTAAAGGTTCCGATTCTGGTTTTCTTCTCATCCTCAGAAACTTCAAAATCTGATCTCCGTTCTCTTCTCTCATCATTGCTCGAGCACCCTTCAAAACCTCGAACCCAAAAACAAAAAAAAATCCCCAAAACTTATATCTACGAGAAAAATTCATCAGAACATTTCTCTTCATCTAATACTTCACAAACTCGATTTACAATCCGGAATCTGTAACTTAAAACACTAGAGTTCATGTTTAAGAACTCGAATTGCGTAATTCGCGAAAGCGACAATCGAGGAAAAGGGGTGAAAAATACTCACAAGGTCTCGCGAAATCAAGAGGGCCCGACATGAGGAGAAAGAAACGATCGGAATCCAGAAACAATCCAGGCGAATCCGAGAACCTCGGGATTGCTCAGGCGAGAGAGAGAGAGAGAGAAGCGATCAGAGAGAAAGTGAAAGAGACGTAAGAGGGAGAAGTAAAGTGATGGGTTTTATAATTTTGATTACTATATTTCCCTAATTAAGTTTGACTGTTAAATTTTCCCTAATTAAGTTGAAATCTTCTGTTACAACAACTTAAGAACGGCTTAATTGTGGCCGGAAAACACAACCACCGCCGGTGATTTTTACTTTCTTTCTTCTAAAATCAGCATTGGCTTGCTCTGTTTTCATTTTAAAAGTTTGTCTTGGATTATTTTGTAGATGTATATATATTACTAGACGAGTTCCCGCGCTAAATTGATGCAAAAACTCAAATGTTGAGTTGGTCTAGTGGTTAAGGAAGAATTGGTATATGCTTCTTTTACCGGTCCAGAGTTCGATTCCCGTTGGGAAGAGACTCGTTCGAAGGATTAACTTTAACATAGTTTGGAACGGAGCCCGAAATTTCGGTGGTTAAAAAAAAAAAAAAAAAAAATACTCAAACTACTAATTTTTGTATGTGTAGGTTAATGTTTTCTAGATTAGATCTTTAACAACAACAAAAATCATTTTCTAAACTAGATTATAGGTTTGAACATTTAAAAATATCTATCAAATTTAAAATGAAAAAAAATGAGTGCTAAATTTATTGTAATACGATATATTAATTATTAAATATGATATAATGGTATTTAATTTAAACTTGAAAATTTTAGTTGGATGCTTAGAAATAGCTTTTTAAATAAAAAATAGATTTTGTTCATTACAAACATAGTTTACTTTGTAGATTTAAATTGTTTATTTATCATTTTAAAATATATATCATTATTTTTGTCAACCAATATCTACACTATTAAAACATGAATATTTTTTTGCAGCCAAACAGGTTTTATTAAGAATCTTTCTATAATTTATTTATATTGTTAAACTTGTTGTCAAACACTAATTATTTTACTATAAATTATTATGCTAAAAAAACAAAAGTATATAAAAATTTAATTAAAAATTTTGGTTTTTTAAAAACTATGTTATAAAAATTCACATGTCCTCGTAAAATTTTTATGTTATTAAAATTTATTTTAATATATTAAATCTATACATAAAAAAAATATCTGCCGCACGACGGCAAATTATATATATGATTGCTCATCTTAAAAATATATATGAGTTGTTGTCTTTTGTATCTATTGCAAATTAAATATACTTTCCTATTTTGTATTAATTATTAAATTTTATCACTATTTATAATTTATTTTTTACTAGTGGTTGTCATGCAATCGGCCCTCCGGAACAGATGTTGGTGATATATTTTGATTCCAATGGATGTGGGCCATGTGGTTTTTGTTTTGTTTTTAAAATTTAAATTTTCCATTTACTGTAAATTAGTTGATATTTAAACCCAAAAAAAACTATTCTCTGTTTTATATATATATATATATATTTTTTTTATACTAAAAATTGTAACTGAACAATTCAACACAGTTGGAAAAAAAATCACCACCAGAAATAATTTTACATATATATTTTTTTATATAAACTGTAGAAGTTCCGGATCTTTCATCCATAATTTTTTTACAATGTCTAGAGCCAGCGATTGATTATAGCATTTTTTAAACATAAATTATTCCTTCCAAATGGCTTTCAACTAGTGACTTGAAAGACACTCAAAAATTACTATACTAAAGTTTATATAGATCTGCACGTTATTATCGATTCACCTAAAATAACTACTCGGTTTAGATTAGTTTTTTATAATTGTACTATATTTAGAAAAAAGTTTGTCAACTGAGTTTACTAGACCAATATCTTAACTTTTTTTGGGAAAATTGAACCGAACTGCGGTGAAAAAAAAATTCGTATAAATGAACTTTAAGTACTTTCTCAAATAAATTTTATAATTATATTTCAGCCAAAACCAAAGTATTTTATAATTATATTTCAGCCAATACTAATTCCAACTTAATAATATATATATATACTCCCAACACCAAAACAAACAACTTGGAACAAGAGTAGACTTAAAATTAATCAGAGCTTAATTTGCATAAGTAACAAGACCCAGATCAATAAGTAATATGTACACATCACGCTACATTTATACTACTATATCATACATTTTTTTTTTGGTTTCTGGGAAATGGTGTTAAGTGTAGAAGCATTCCTCGATCTCGAGACTCTGCTTCTTCCTTCACTTTGATCCCGACAATGACTTTTTCTTCTTCTTGTTATGTACATAGACAATACTTGTTGATCGAGCTGTCCGAAAGAGAAACATAAGTATAGAAAATGATAAAGAGTCATTTACATTCATTTTCGTTTATATTTCCGTACCTTTCATGTGTATTTCCTCAGGTTACGCTTGGCCCGAAACTGACCAAGTTTGTCTCTCCACTCAGCTGCAAATGATAAAACAACAATGTATCGATCTTAAGACCAAGAATTAGGAAAAAAGATAGATACTAGTCTCAACGATGAGCAATGCAGATACATGGGAAATACGGATCGAGGTAACTAAACTGATTGGTATTAGACAATAAGCTTACCGGCTTCATCATATCGCTCTTCATTAACAGCTTGCATCATGTTGCTCAAAATATTGAACTCTGTCGTATCAAGACAAGCCTGACCATTTGGTCTGCACAAAGGCAAAACGAAGTTATAAGTTTTGACACTCATATTCACGGCAAAAGAGTTTTGATCTAAGAAGATTTTATCTTTAGGTGTGTGAAAATTTACCGGTCTTGTTCAGTAAATAATAAACCATCTGAAGCAGGTGTCTGTTGTGATAGCTTCCCTGACTCGATGACTCTCATTCCATCACTATATGCAAGGTACTTGTTCACTTGGATAGGCACCTACAGAAGAATCAACACAATTTTCAACCGCAAGTACGTATTTGTGTGTTTAGCTCAGATGATAAGTAAACATAGTTATGTATTACCTTGCATCTAACAGCAATATTAATTGCATCTGAAGGCCGAAGGTCGAAGCTGACACAATCCGAGGCATTACCCACCTGCAATATCGCCCCAAAAGCAGCCTCAATAGAGGAAACGATACACTGAATAGATAACATTGTTTGAGTTTTCAGGAATTAATGGAAGTTGCATAGAAGACACCAGTTGCAAACCTTTGAAAGATATAACTGGGCAAAATAAGCCTCGTGAACTCTTTTGGTGACTCTAACAAGTCTAACCTGTAGAAAATTTAAGAAAATTTTCAGTGAACATTCCCGAGAGAAGGAGATTACATTAAGGAGGAGGGACTGAAACCATAAGACATACTTCGTAACCCATCTTGTCCACCATTTCCTTCACCACTTGATACATGGTGGGTCTTGCCTGCAACAAATAACCCGTAAAATCTCCATTAAATCACTCTTTACTGATCCAAACAGAGAAACAAACGAAAAATAAAAGCATACAATTTGGACATTGGTCATTGCTGCCATAAGTAGCACACTAGGCATCTCCACTGCAATAAAAAACAAATCATGGTTACTCAAAACATTGCGAGAGTGGGATAAAAACAACACTTTGAGATCATAAGAACTAAGCTACTCATACACAATTTCACGTACACACAATAATCGGAAGGAGAAGACCAGTTCCATCTTCCATTTTCAACACAATTGCAGGATGTGGAGCATAATCTGGTAAATGCCCTCCTTGAGGATTGTTATGAACACATCGTAGTTGTCTACCGTCTCTCATCTTCACCATGAAACCATCTGCTCCACTCCTTACCTCAACTACAACAATCCAAAACACACAACAACAAAAACAACACATCAAATCGAAAGTGGAACCAAATCAAACCAGAGAAGAAATCCTGATAGTGCACTAGGTTTTACCAGCTTCCACTACACTAGAGTTAACGTAATCCTCATCGTTTTCGTTGAAATTCTCTGCGGTGCTTCCGGTACCATCAGAATGGGAGCTGAAAACACACTTGATACTCCATCGAGGATGCAGACGAAGAGTGATTGTGGTAACCTGAGGCTTGTTGCCTTTTGTCCGATTACCCCAGAACTGGCTTCTAAGAAGCCTAGGTTTCAGACCAGCGTAGTTAACAAGTGATGAAGCACATGCACCTACTTGTCTTGAACGAATCGCAGGGCATACAACTGGTGCCTGAAGCGACCTCATCTTCCTCTGACTTGGATACACAACAATCAAAACGTGATTTTTAGTATCAAACATTATCTCTAATCAGAAATTTCGGAATATGATTTCTCTTGGCGAAAAAACCCACTGATCCATACAACGAAGCAACAAATTCCCAAGATTGATTTCTACCCACAAAAAAAAAAGTCAAAACAATCAATCAAACTGACATTGATATCATTTACTCATCGAACAGATACCCACAAAAACTTTTGAATCGATGATCAGTGATTAGGGATAGTTTTTGATTTACCTACGATTTAGCGAGCGACGATTGGAATCGGAGAGCCGTTGATCAGATGATCGCGAATGGCATAAACAGTCACAGAGCGAAATTGGTAGATTCGAACGGATCGATTCAAGAAAGGGATCGAAGAGTTCCTCACAAGCAAAAGAGCGGAGAGGATCAACGAACAAAGGATTAGAGAGACAGAGAGAGAGAGAGATTCTTCACTTGAGAGATCAAAAGAGTGAGAGAATCACTTTTATTAACCCAGTTTTTGATTCAATTGCCGATTTTACCCTTTCACCAAATTTGTTTCATTTTGCCTAAATATTGGCCCTTCCTTTGAATATTTATGGACAAAAATTATTAAAGTTGGCGAATTTTTTTATAGAAGTGAACCAATCTCTGACTTCCTTCAAGATTGAATGGGTTCCAAGAGAAAGTAACGCGACGGCGGATTTACTATCCAAAGCGGATATTTCAGATAATTCTTCATATATTTCTTATTCATATGTATCTCATGTAATAACTAATGCTTTACATGTTGATTACATTTGTTCATCATAATAAAATTAGAAGTTTAAAAAAAAAAAAAAAAAGTGAACCAAAAAAATCCTAATTTTCATTTATTAAAATTAAAATTATAGTATAAACATATTTCTTTTGTTGGAATTATTGTATAACCAGATAATACAAAGACTATTGTAATAATCTCAAATTTATTTATATAAATCTGTTGAAAAATGCTAATTTTAAGATTTAAAAAAATAAAAATAATGATTCGTATGTTTTGATATTTCTGAATTTTGATAAGGAAAGATAATGAAATAGGTGAAATAATCAAATGTTTTTTTTTTTTGTTATAAAACAGATGATATATGTACTTTGTTCAATTTGTAAAATTAGGACACCGTCAATTACTTATAGTTTGAGCAAAGATTATTTTAGTGAGATAACAATAAAATTAAGTGAGAGAGGGAAAAAAAAATCACTTTTAAAAGTGATTGGTTTTACAGGTTTGATTTCGTCATTAATTTGTAATGGAAAGGGTGAAAAGGGTAAATCACAAAGTATAGGTGTGATGACGTGAGAACGAGAAGAAATCATAAGAGGTCGACAGGTCATCATTTGCCGGCAAGCCGACGTATTAATCGCCTAGATGGATGCCACGTGTACCTGCGCCGTTGTATCAGCAGATGGTTTTGGATAAGGTCGTAGAATTTA
>PKML01071390.1:165224-201038 GCA_002933935.1 Eutrema yunnanense | reverse complement strand
AATTTTTTTTTTTTTTTTTTGGACAAATGAGGAAACGACACGTGGATGAACCAGATGTCTGTGTGTCTCTGCGGTGACACCCGCGCGCGCCGTGTCATCCGATTTTTGATGATATGTCGCTTCCTAATTCGTCGCGACATTAAAAAATTAATTTTTTTGTTTTAAAAAAAAAAATAATAATAAAAAAAAAAAAAATTCCGGATGACCCCGTGTAGGATCACCGATAATGATGCTCTAAAGGATACCTCACTTATTTGCTTGAACCAATTTTAAAATTTTGATTATTCAGTACACTAAAGTGGAAATGACACGTGTCGATCTGGCATCTCATCTATGCGGTTTTACATGGGATCCACATGCGCACAGAGCATGCACTCTTGCACGTGAGATGTCCGTACGAAGATGGTCCATCTAACAAAATTTCCTTTTCGATTAATTAGCATTACGTTTTACAAAATTTTTAAATTATGATTGTAAGTTAGCCACAGTTAAAGAGTAAAGCATACAAAATTCACGGATATTAAATTAAATGTTACCTGCTCTTAGCATCATTAAATTAAATGTTACCTGGACTTCGAAGTCCGGTTAATATATATATTCTCCTTTTTTAAGTATGAGTTTGAACGATCTATATATGTTTTCTTTTGGATTCATTTATTCTATAAAGCTTCGTTGATCTTACGTAGATATTTTTGATAAATATTTTTTTTAGACCATAATATTTTATTCACACTTATTATATCTGACAGATTTTATATAGCTTTTCTAACCGTTAATTAATCTACTTATATTTTTGCGTGATTTTATTTTTTGAAATTAAATAACTATAAATAGAAATTTATAACAATTTGTCTGAAAACTTGTAGTCAAGTGGCAGGGAACGAGTCTTGGACGCTACCATGTTCCGGGTTCGATTTTTTCGCTATGCGAAACTAACACACATTTGTTTCGGACACCCACACAAATATGAGTCAATGCATTATGACTCATTTGAATACCCGAAATAAGAGTTTATCCGTGGACTGCTGCATGCACCCACTCCAAGGGATTAAAAAAAAACAAAAAATTGTAACGTTAAAAAAAGAAGGATGCCAATGTGCCATGCCAAATCCCAATTTGTTTTTTGTTTTGTTTTTGTTCTTCACGTCGATACTTTTTAAGGTCATGAGTTTGAATACCGAAGTGAAAAAGAGATTAATTTGTTTTTTTGGTTGTATTATGGGCCTGCTTGGTAAGAGCTGTTACTTTTGGCTTTGACTGTAGATTTTTGGCTTTAGAAACTTATGTTGTTAAAATGTGGTTGTTACTTTTAAACCTGTAGATTTTTTGTTTATTGAAATATAATATTTGTTCAATTTAGAAATATTAAGTGAAACTTTGAAAAACATAAAAAATGAATCTCAAAATAACAAGAAAAAATGTATAATTCTTAATCAATTAAAATTATTAGTGATAGATTATATATAAATCTATAAAGAGTTTTGAAAAATTTTGGGGAAGAAGAAAAAGAAAGAAAAAATAAATTTATTTATTTCCTTTAGTTTTTAATAGAAAAGTCTATCTCACGTAGCTTTTTCAAAACAAGACAAAAAATGGTAAAGTTTGACTTTAAAAACTTTAGACTTTAAAAAAAAAAAATATGTTTGGCTAAAAAATAGCTTTGAGAACTGTTAAATACTTTAAAAATTCTCAAAGTCTAACGCCAAGCAGAGCCTATATCTCTTTTCTCTTTTGTTTTTTTTTTCTTAAGGAAATATCACTTGGAGTACAAATTAAAGAGGACGAAGATACAATAATGAAAAAGAAAAGATCAACGAAAAAATAGAAACTCATGAAGATAACAATCATAAACTCAATATATCATCAAGTAGAGAAGTGGAAGTGACCGAACCATAAGCTGAGATAGGTTGTTTGGTCCGGTGGCGTGGTAGTGTCGTAGTGATCGATGGAGTTGTTGGCTTAAAAGTCATGTCCAGGTCGACCAGATTACTCCTTAGAGTTTGGTAACATTAAGAGAAGCTCTTTGAAACGGCTTAAAAAGTAAGAAAGTCGGGCATTCCTCTTTTCCCAAATCTTATAAACCGTTGTTTTTTTTTTTTTGAAACAAGGATGGTTGTTTAAAAAGAGGATCTTTGAGATAATAACTAGTTTGCGATTAGAGGAGTCTAATTGAGCCCAATCCAAGACAACATTACAATTTGAAGAAAATTATGATATAATATGCTATGATTCCTATATCAACTAAGATATAGAAAAATTATAAAAAGAGTATATAAAAAAAAAACTCGAGCGTGGTAGAAAATAAAAATGAGATAAGATCATAATAGGTTGTAAAAAGGAAGAAATAAATGGTGAGCAAAGGATACAAGATTTCACGGTTGTAGTTGTGGAATAGTTTCGAGCAATCGAGAAGCATAATGCACACCTTTATCAGAAAAAAGAAAAGCATAATGCATACTATAATTTTTATTAAAGAATCTATTAAAAATAGGGTGATTTAGGTGTAAATGGTAGGTTGACCAATTAATTAGGTGTGTGTTATTAACTTTTTGTAAATTAAGAAAGTAAGAAAGATAAAAAATGATTAAGCCCAAAATATCCTTTGTGATTTTGGAAATTTACAGAAATGTCATTGGTCTGAAACTCAGTTTCTGACAGCATATTCCGGCAACACTGTTCACAAAAGGTCGGCGGTACTATTCATCAAAACTCGACGAGCACTGTTCATTACCAGAAAACACATATTGTTAGCATCGTTAACATTGTCATGTTAACCCAATTATCATTGTTAGCATCGTTAACATATAGTTGGTATCGTTAACATTGTCATGTTAAACCAGTTATCATTGCTAGCAACGTTAACATATAGTTAGTATCGTTAACATTTTCATGTTAACCCAGTTATCATGTTCATTTTTATAAAATTGTCATGTTAATCCAGTTATCATATAATAAATTATCGTGTTAATTCAGTTAACATCGATTGTGTTATCGTGTCGCCGCCGGTGTTAACCGCCGGGATATAACCGCCTGTGTTTCGTGTCGTCGCCGGTGTTAACCGTATGTGTTTCGTGTCGCCGCCAGTGTTATCCGCCGGTGTTAACCGCCTGTGTTAACCGCCGCCTGTGTTAACCACCGCATGTGTTAACCGCCGCCTGTGTTAACTGCCGCCTGTGTTTCTTCTTCTTCTTCTTCTTCTTCTTTTTCTTCTTCTTCTTCTTCTTCTTCTGGTTCTTCTTCTCTTTCTTCTGGTTCTTCATTTCCGTCGGAATAGTGATTGATGAAAGAGAAATGGCATGGTGTAATTGTTTAGAAAGATTAGGGGTAGGGTAGACTTTTAATGGTAAATATTGTATGTGAATAGTGGTCAAAAAGGGGAGTTAATTTTGATGTTATGTATTAGTAGTGGGTGCAATTTCTCTTAAAAATATACAGTTTTGTAGGTAAGAAAATTAAAGTCTTGAATCTTGAAGCTTGCATATTATGATAAATTCAACGGCTGGTTTATTTCAAGATATAAATTATAAAATACGTATTTGATTGAAGTGTTGTTAATTTGATTGAATTATTGACATAGGAATATAGGAGAACGTAAATACCGAAAGTACCCATACATGCACTATGAAATACCACCTCTACCCTCATTTACCATTTGTCTTTTGCTCCAGGTGTCCGTTGCTGAACGGTTAATTCTGGTACGTTGGGCGGTGATTCTGATGTAATAAAAAAAAACGAGAACCAAGAAAAGTTTCAATTATTATTATTAGGTAAATATTATAAAATTAACACATAATATTATTTTTGTTGTTCCAAATTTCTAAATTTTAAATTTCGAAAATAATACAAATAATTATGTAAAAATATTTATTTACCCAAAATAAAATTAAACATGTTGTTTGGGTTCATTATTTCTAATTTAGAGTTTATTTTTTTCCATTTAAAAAGATTTTATGTCATTTTAATATTAAATTTGTATTATTATTGTCAAAATTTATGATATTATTATTATTATTTTCAACCAGTAATACTAAGTTTGAAACAATTTTTTTTAAAATATGCTATTTTGGTTAATTACCTTTATTATTATTACTATAATTTTTTAAGGATTTTATAGTATTAGCATTAATTCAAAAACACCATAACTTGACCAAAAAACTATACGCGTTACTAATATATATAGAAAGTAAACATAACAAAATCAGAGAATAAATCTTTCAAGGTTTAAAAAAAAAAATTAAAAAACGAGTCTTCCTTTTCCATAATAAAAATTTCTAAAAATGGTTAATTGGTTTATATACAGAATCATTTAAAACCCATACACACAAATAAAAACAAATATGAAAATATTGCAAAACAGCTGGAAAACTTGACTGTTTCGGAATATCCCCACTTCACATGCTTTCATCGCTCAAACAGTTTTCCTTTTTTCTTATTTTTTCATAATATTCACTTTACTCTTTTTAAAATTTTTTATAATTCATTGTTTTTTATTTTATTTTATGGGTTCTCACACTCTATAAAATCCCCACCCAAATCCCTAACTTACCTCTTCCCCCTTCGCTCTCGAATACGTCACTCTCTTCTTCTTCTTCATTTCTCTACTTTTGTTTTTTTTGGTTCTTTCTCTGTTTTTTCAGTTTTCTCGAGAAAAAAAGAAACTAAAACTCTGTTGTTTGTGTGTGTGTTTTGAAATATTGATGTGGCGAAAATCTGGATCTTGATGTTCAAACATTCATGTCTCCGGTGATTAGTGAAATCCTTAGATCTGGGTTAACTATAGATTCGTCTCTTAGACGCAGGACCCATCTCGTTCAATCTTTCTCAGTCGTCTTCCTCTACTGGTTCTATGTTTTCTCATAAATCATCTCTCCTTTAGCCGTTTTATATATATATATATATAACTATATTACCTTCCATATCTCGATAATTTGGGTCCTGCGTCTTCATTTGAATTAGTATTTCGTGTGTTTTTTTAAAAAAAAAATATGAATAAAACTGAAATGGGATCATCGACGAGCGGAAATTGCTCGTCGATTTCAACGACCGGTTTACGAAACTCCGGTTCGGAATCGGATCTCCGGCAACGGGATCTGATCGACGAGCGGAAGAGGAAGCGGAAGCAGTCGAACAGAGAATCTGCGAGGAGGTCGAGGATGAGGAAGCAGAAGCACATGGACGATCTCACGGCTCAGGTCGCGCATCTACGGAAGGAAAACTGTCACATCGTCGCCGGAATCTCCGTCACCACGCAGCACTACGTCACCATCGAGGCGGATAACTCCATTCTCAGAGCTCAGCTCCTGGAGCTCAACCAACGCCTCAATTCCCTCCACGAGATCGTCGATTTCGTCGAATCGGCTTCCTCCGCCGCCGGAGGATTTGGGATGGAGACTGGACAGGGAGGAGGAGGAATCGATTGCGGCGGCGGAGGTGGGTTTTACGACGGAGTCATGAATCATCTCAATTTAGGGTTTTATAACCAACCAATCATGGCTTCTGCTTCTACTGCTGGTGATGTTTTCAACTGTTGATAAATCAATTTCGCAATCGCCATCGTCGTCGTGAGAGAGACATCAGGTGTAAAGTTGTAATTTTCTTTTAAATGATGTGATGCTCTCTGTTTTAGTTTGTTTCTATGATTATAAAAAAAATTAATTAACGACTTAATCAGTGGTTAAAAAAGATGGTGTAACAATTTTCATAATTTGTATAATAAATGAGTGTTAAAAAAAAAGATTTTAAAGTGTTTTTTTAATTTATTAAAAATATGGAGAAATATATTATTTTGTCTTTTTCTTAGAGTTTCTGTTTTGCCTTATTTGGGAGCATTTGGTGCCCTTATTAGAAAGATGAAACTTTGGCTATTAGTGAAAAATGTAAATAATGTGAAAGCTCGTGGACGGTTTTTATATATGGTGGTCCATTTAAATTACTATAGTATATATAAATGGAGTGTTATCATTATTGTGCTCGAGACTATATTGTCCAAAATGTAATAAATAATGATGCATTTTAGTACTTACAGCAAAATGAATTATTATCATGGGGTCACTCGAGTTTTCTCTTTTTCAAGAATCTTACGTACGAGGCACATGATCTCAATTACTCAATAATTTCGTTTTTATTTATATTATGTAAATGTCAATTCTATGATCTCAAATCCCGACCAATGAATGTATGTGGGCTTGTATATTATTTATACAATCTACTTAAATTGACAACTCTTATATAGTTCAATACTACATGTTACAATCACCGAGTGTTATTAGCTCAACTGAAAAAGTATACAAAACCTAGAAATTACATAATCGAGTGATGTTTGAGACATAACTAATATTATATACTATGATTTCGGGTATGAGGGAATTACGAGTTTTGACCCAAAATCTTCTGGTAATCCATATATATATATAAGTTACAACCTTTTTTGTTTTACCTACTTACAAACCCCAAACTATATATTTTTGTTAAAATTGCTAGCTTTAGAATTTAATTTCCCAATATAGAGATATTCAACTAACTTTTTTTTTATTATAGATTAATCTAAAGTGGCATGGATCAATTTCGTATGGTGTCCAATTACAATGATGACATTTGATGAGATAACTTGACAAACAAATCACCCTCAATGATCGTCAGGCACAAAATTAAAACAATACTTTATGTTAACTTTTACAAATCTACCAATAAAATATACAGACGAAAGTGGTCATTGATGAAATGATTAAACCAGAAACAAAAAGTTTATTTTCCAATATCTGAAAACTCGTATATGTACAATGAATCCATATATCATGTTGATTAGCGATCTTGTCCTTCTTCGCTTGTTGCAAAATATATACTATTATTTACTCTGTGTAAAGGAATTTCAAAATGGGGGCAAGTAGAGATGTTCGTGTCCCTGCCTTAGCGTAAGAATAAAACTATACTTCAGGGTAATTATATGTGGAGTGTGTTTCTTTGTCGCCCACCGCAATTTATTATCTTGGTGTTGCCTCTTTTCTTTTTTTAATCGATCCGAATAATACACGTACGAAAGGTTGATTAGAATCGATTCTTTAGATAGTTGCACCATTAGCCTCTTCATTTTTGTTGGCGTAAAATTCATTTCTTCACGATTATATTCCCGTTAATTAACACTAGCTATATATTGAAATTATAAAATTAAAACACTAACTAGTGGATGACATACACGTTCGTAGGTTTGTGTGCACAATCATACAATGAAAAACAAAACAAATGTTATTGAGGAAATCTATTGAGAACGCGAGTTCCGCGCAGTGGTGGAGGTAGAGAGCAAGGAGGAGGTCAACTGACCCCAGTGAATTTTATTTTTTTTAAATTTGTTTAGAATTTTTTTAAATTTAATTCTATTTTGGTTAAGAAAAATAAATTGACCCCAGTAAAAAAAAATATTGACCCCAATGACATTTTATTTTCCCAGTTAAAAAAAATATAAATATTATAACTCCGGTGATTAGATTTTCTGGCTCCGCCACTGATTCCGTGTATAGATGAAGCCACTCTTTGTCTTCTTCCAACTCTGATTCTTTCATCTGCGAATCATGTCAACATATCTTCTCCTCTTTAATTAAGAGAAATTGGGCATGGCTTAAGACTAAAAGGGAGGGCTTACCTCGTAGTATTGCAGCTTATTACCGGCCGTAAGCGCATCCTCAGAGGGCATATCACCTTTGAAGGAATCATCCGCGGCAAGTTTGCTAAAAAGCCACATCGGTAGCCTTCTTCCTCTGAGTTATACACAAGTAGACATGACCAATAAAGATTAGACACACTAATACAACAAATATATCGAGAGAGGTTGTAACAAGCAAACAAAATTTTTTTTGTCAAATGGACAACAAAAGGTGCATTACGCCATTTACATTTACCTTGGAGATGGCGGAACCGTTGTGCAGCACACCGGTCGTAATTAGAGTGAAGGAATCTTTATGATCAAGCGCATAACGAACATGTGCTTCAAACCTGTGGGTGCAACTCCGTATTGGATCCTCTGCCTCTAATGTTACATGGCGAGAAAATATTCCGGTATTTGTGAGCTAACGTAAATAGTAAGTTTGTCCCCTACAAAATCAAAATCAGCAAAGAAAAAAAAAAGGAATCAACAAGGCAAACAAAACAAAGTTAATCACTACAACTTAGCAAAAAAAAAAAAAGAAGTTAATCACTACAGCTTATACGACAGAAGCAAAAGTTGATCAGTGGGCAAACATAAAAGTAAATCAAAAGAAACTTTTTTACCTTTTCCAAATTGTAGCAATGAAAACGATGGAGTAGCGTCGAGTCCCTTTTTTCTTAAAAAAAACGATTTACAGTAACACTGAAGGTGTCACTGGCTTCTTCCTTGGCCATTCTTGGAAAATCTAACCCAACCCTAAAATTCTAGAGGGTTAGATTCAATTGAATCCAAATATCGAACCCTAATTTCGAACACACGTAATCTATCAAACCACAATCACGAAAACATTGATGAAACAAGAGATCCGATGAAAGAAGATTCGACACATGACAAAGTTTTAGTGGAGGTTTTTGGTTCTTGAATTTTAATGGATTTATAAATCTTTCTCGGATTTGGAAATTTTTAATGAATCCATTGATTTGAAAATCAGACAAGTGGATTTGAAAATTAAATATGCGAATTTTAAAATCTAATAAGTAGATTATTGTAAATCAACAAATGGATTTACACTAATTTTAGTCTTATAATAAAATCAAAATATATACAGTATAAAAAAAAGTATTCCCGAATAAACACTATCTAAGAGTAAATTTATTAAAGTTATTGTTTTTTGGGGACCCCATTGATGATATGAACATTTCTCTCGTTCTTGATATGGTTCATGTTGTGATTTTTCAATTGATACTTTAGGTTTTACGATTTTATGTTGAAGATTACATAAAAATTATGACAAATATCTATTACATAAAATATTCATTATAGAAAATAGAAAATTGGTTCGAAGATTGTAAAAAATTTGGAAAATTAGATAATTATTTGAAGTGGTATTATATATCATATGATATACTATAACAGGGACACAACCAAAAAGACTATATTGAATGTGGTGAGATGCTTTAAAAAGGATGTGTATTTGACTCGTATGATGGATATTACATGGAAGAAGTCTAATAATACAAATCCAACTAAATAACAAAGTTTTATTTAATATTTGTTCCTTTATATTTTATTCTTGAAAATATTTGTATTTCACTTTTGAAAACACTTATAAATCCATCCAAATCCAATTTAAAATCAAATCCTTAATATTAAATAACACTTGCTTTTAATATGGATTTTAAAATCATATAATCAATAACACAAGATTTGAACATACAACCAATAAAACCAAACCCAAACCAATAACAGCTAATTTATGAGGAATCAACCTAAAACCGACAAAGTTATTGGGCTTTTTTCTAAACTCAAAAGCCCAATTAATAGGGTATCAGTTTTTTTGCACTCTGCACGTGCAACAATTATCAATCCAAAGGAACGCATTCAATTTGTACTTGGTAACGCATTCAATACGAGTCATATAGAATAGAAGACCCATTCTTTAAATACTAATTGTAACAATTAATAATCAAATCTATATATTTTTTGTTGTTGTTAAAATAATCAAATCTATATTGTAATAAAAGTTACTAAACAGCATTAGATCGTCTTCCTGTACATGGAGACAGGGCATGATTTCATACCATAAATGACCATAAAATATTTAACAAAAAAATGATATAATTATTTACAAATAAGAAATATTAGTTTACAGAAAAAAATAATTTCAGAATTAACCTAATCGTAATACAAATAAAAAAATTCTTAAGATTTGTTTGTTTTGTTTTGTTGTTGTTGATAAAACATTCGAATACTAAAAACATGGTGCTTGCAATTGGTCTAACCTAGTTGCTGACAAGTTTTGGCATTTGTACATTGATAATGATATTTAAGTCTTAACTGATGAGGGCTGGTGAACAAATATATCACTTGAGATATTTAACAACAAAAAATATATATCACTTGAGATGAGAGTAAAGAAGTTCTTAATTTTGATTCATAAGCGAGTATTTATTTAAGTGTTGACAAAAGAGTTATTTAGTTAAGTACTATTAAATAGTATTTTTTGTTGGGGCAGAAAAGTTTTGGCTTTTGCGGCTAATGAAGAAACAGTAACACGTAGAACGCACTCCCCGTGGTCGAGAAGCCACCAATCTCTCCTAATCGATAAAAACAAAATTAACATAATTAATTTCAAAATTTCGAGACTGGTAATATATATATATATATATATTTTAATAATTGGGGAGAATCCTAGATCGAATTCCAGACTAATCTCTCCGATACCTAGATAAGTATCCGAGTTTTTTTCTACCTCATTTCTAAATGACTAAGTGGAGTAACTCAGGAATTTCGTACTTGCAAATTACCACTGAAAGACAATCACTTGATTAAAACTGGTAATTAGTAAATTTGTTTATCGAATTTGCTTTATTTAACTATTTATTCTCTCTAAGAAAAAGTAAGTGGAGCAGTGGTTGTCACACATCTGCTGTCATTTTATCGGTGTCGAGTTCAACTCTACATGTTTTTTATATGTTGGAATATTTGACTATTAGACCGGCATGTTATGACCGAAAATGATAAAAAAAAAAAAAATTATTCTCTCTTTTTTTTCCGTTCTTCTGTCAACATTTGGAGTATGTATGTACTTATTAAACATTATGTAAGTCTAATGTTTATGACTTACATAATGTTTTTTTTTTTGTTTTAGTATCATTCAATTGGTTATTCGGAAAACGGACAAAACTTTTTTAAAAAGCAAAAGAAAAAAAAAAAAAAAGCGAAAAAAAAAAAAAAAGAAGAAGAAAAGAAAAAGTGAGGAACGTGGCACAATTCCCCGTGCGTGTTTCTTCCTCCCCAGACGCAGACGCAGACGCACCTAAAACTGCTTTCTCTTCCCATCGTCTCTCTCTCTCTCTCTCAGATCGATTTTTTTGTTCGTGCCGATCAACGGTAGTCTCCGACGTTTATTCATCGCCGGAGGATCTGTCTCCGTACGTATGCCCTTTCTTTATACGCCCTTCGTGTTTTGATTCGTCGAAACATTCCTTGGTCTGGTGAGCCTTTGTTTCCGCCATCGGTGTTGTTGAATCTACCCATTTGCTGGATATACAAACTTTGGATTTTCCTGAGGTGATTACGACATGTTTCCTGTGTTGTATTGTTAGATCGTTTTTCTGGGTTTTGACTCAGTTATTCAGGACTATGTGAGATAGTTTCAGATATTTGATTACATGAAGATTATCATAATTAGGATATTTGAGTTTGCTTTCGAGATTTGTTCAATGGACTTTTTCTTGGTATTTGAAATGATTAATCTCCTTTATTGGTTCTTCTATTTGGTTGTAAAAATCTCTCATTTTTCGATCCCTGCTATGATCTATTCTGCAGGAAGAAGATAAGTGGCTGTTACTGCGTGAGGACGTGAAAGTTGTGTTAAGCAGAGTATTGGAATCATATAAATAGAGAGACGCTATCATGGGTTCAGTTTGTTGTGTAGCTGTGAAAGACAGAAAGGTTCCTCCTAGTGGTGGACCTGCGGGTGCAGCTCTTCATCGGAATTCAGCATGCTCGCCACAATGGAGTTTTCGGCGTGACAACAGGAGACGGGTGGCTGATGAGATTGAGGGTTCACCTTATTACAGTCCGTATGTTGGGAGTAGGGGGATTAGCATGGATAAGATGTCATTAGGCTCTGAAAGAGGAACTCTATCTGAGGGAGGAACCCCTCCTGATGGCCATTTTGGGACTCCTGCCTCTCAGAAATCAGCCACCCCAGATATGGCCACAAATTCGATTGTCCCACTTTCTTCAGGTAACTATTGCCAGCTTTATCTGATTATGATCTAACCCGTTATTTTGAGTCGGTCTTTACTTCTTTCCTTGAATCTTTTCGTTTCATCAATGATGGATGAGCATTCTTCGTGGGGTTGCTACTTTTCATTATCTCTATCTTGTACTTGACTAGATATAGTTGCCAGAGAGATTTTAAGTAGGATGTCTGTGACCATATTCTAGCTTGTAACCAAGAAGCATTTTTACTGTAATGAATTAAGCTTGCTTATTCTATGCTTGCTGTGTCTTATGTTACTCTTTTCTGTGCCGCAGACTCATCCTTGGCAAGCCATGATCCCATCGAGGTGAGATAATCTACTTTTCTCTAGTTGGAGCTTCATTTTGAGGTTAAGAGTGCCGGGTTTTCCCTTTTTTCTTGTGTTTCTCTTAACCCCTCTCTGGCTCTTCAATGTTTCAGGTGAAGAATTTAGTTGACTCACCAAGTATTGTTCCATCAGCTCTTCCGAAGCCTTTGTTCTCCACGCCTTCTCTTTCCACTCCTGTCTGTGATCTTTCATCGGCTCACACACGGTTGCTTCCTCCTAAATCCACCCCATCAAGACGGGCTCGGCGTTCACCCGGGCATCAGTTGTTTAGGCAGGTTTCTGATAGTCAAATTTTAGGGTTGAAATCCCCAAATAATAATTACTCAGTCTCTGAAGGAAGGTCATCCTTTGTGCTTTCGACCTGTAGCAATGACTTCGCCACTGGATCCCATTACGCTTCTTCTGAAGGTGGCTGGTCCTTGAACACTTTTTCTGAGCTCGTGGCGTATTCTCAAAGGGAGAGATGGTCCTTTGATAGCGAACACTTAGGCTCTGGCAGACGGAAACTTAGTGGTGGTAGCAGCAGATTCTCTTTCTCCCCTTCCATTGTCGATCAGCAGACTTGTGGAGCTTGCTCAAAGTTGCTAACCGAGAGGTCTTCTATTGCCACTTTCGAGCTCCCAATCGCTGCTGTTCTTGCGTGTGGCCATGTTTACCACGCAGAGTGCTTAGAAACCATGACCACCGAGATAGAGAAGTATGATCCTGCTTGCCCCATATGCATGGTTGGGGAGAAACGGGTTGCGAAAATAACGAGAAAAGCCCTAAAGGCAGATGCAGAAGCGAAGGCAAAGCACTACAAAAGATGTAAAAACCGTGTGGTGGATAGTTACGGCGAGAGTGAATGCGATGAGTTTATGTTCCAGAAGACGGGTAAACGAGAAGGAAAAGCTCTGAAGATGGAACCTAGTTGTAGTAACAAAGGCTCGTCTAAGTCATTCTTGAAATGGCACTTCGCTTCTATCAGCTCCAAGTGGACTAAACCCTCGTCCAAAGACTCTGCATTGAAGAAAGGGTTTTGGTCTAGACATCGTAGTAACTGCTCTTCGTCAAGCATAGAGGTAAAGATCTATACACTGAAATGTCATTCCTGTTTTACTAATTTAGGAGATTTGAAACGGTCTCGTAATAACCGATAATACACATTTCAGGGACTTAACCAGACATCTCAGCTTTGATGAAACCCCTCGATCTGGATCAGAGGAATGTGGGTTATTTAGGAAAGCTTTGTAAAAAAACAGATATTGAGCTTCAGCTTTAGCCTTCAGAGCTGTTTTTAACGTTTATTTTTGGATATTTTGTGTGTTTCAGTGTAACCTATGGGGATAATTTTTAGTTATGAAACAAACTTAAGATTTTAGAGAGATTAGAGAATTTGCCAGCCATTTACAGAAGTTCTGTAATCTCCATTACGTGCGGTTTCTTGTTGGAGAAACGGAACAGCATGACGTTTCTTTGATCTAGAATGATCTTCATGTTTACAATTGAAACCTGCCGCCTTAAAAAAAGTATGAAAGGATATGAGAAAACCAGATTCGCACTTGTAAGTTGTAAAAGTAACAAATTTTTATAAAACTTGGTCACACTTGAAAGTTTTTTTTTCTTCTAAAGTATTTGCTTATACCACCATGAAGATTATACACAAAACATTACAATATTGGCTTACCAAAGTGTACATACGGCTCGATTTCATATACAAATGTAAAGACTAACACCTACAGTTTTCACAAAAATCTAACCTTTATATATGCCACAACAAACATTACAGATATATTGTATATATATATACCCTATCTATAAAAATGCGGAAAGCGCGCGTTTTTCTTGCGCTTCAAGAATCATAAACTTTTCAGACAACAAAGTCATGTAATTGATGGGGATTAGAGAATCTGCCATCTTGCTGGTTTCCAAGGCCAATGTAGCGATTGTAATCATCGATACCAAACCCATGATAGTTCATCAAGCTGTCGTAGTCTCCAGTAGCACGGTCTGGTTTCAGATCTGCAAAGACGAGGTTTTCTTCTGCATCAGATGTATATGCGATGTTGTTTCCCTGAGTCTGTTGCTGCGAAGAAGAATCTTCGTGTTTGGGTTGAGATGTTTCCTGCATTTTGTTGCTGTTGTTGTCTTGATTAGAGTTAATGAGTAACTCTGATGAATCTCCAAACTCTTCTTTATACATCTCTTCGATCATCGGTTTCCATAGTCGAACTCTCGCGTTAATGAACCAGTTTGCAACCTTAAAAATTGTAAAGGAACCATTCAATCAAAAAACCAAAGATTGATCAAACAACAAAAGTGAGATCTCGCCTTTTTCTGTTACCTGGTTTTTCGATAGTCCTGTCTGCTTCGCCAGCATGATTTTCTCTGATTCCTTAGGATATCTAACAAAAGGGCTTGAAATGGTTACTATTTAAGCAAAGAGGAGCAAAAGAGAAAGTGTCTCTAAATCAAACACTTACGGATGAAGGAAATGCTCAAAGAGCCAAGCGCGGAGTATAGAGACAGAGTTTTCAGGTAAGCCTCTTTGTGGTCTCCAAGCTGGTCTAACCATTCCAAGCTGTTGATGCAAAGCTCTCTGTTGTCTCAACCTTTGATCTAAATACCTAAGACGCGGTATCCTCTCTCCTTGTTCATCTGAAGTCTCTCTCTCCCCAAGCTTACCTCTGATCACATGAATCTGCTCTTTTATCGCATCCCGCAAGCAGCGGAAATGGCGGGAGATTCTATTCAGAGCGACCGATGTGTAAGGCTTAGCTGCTCCAAGACCTGTTATCATCTCGAAAGACGAAGCTAGAGCTTCCATTTGATGGTAATATTGGTTATACCTTTTATCTACCTGCAAAAATCCTCAAAAACAAATCATCAACAACAACAAAAAGCTTATTCCAAAAATTGTGGCTTTTTAATTATATAATTACCTCATCGACCATTGTCATGAGCTTGTTCTTCTTGCTCTGAAGTTCCTGACGTTCTGAAGGAGATACCTCCTGCTGTAATTTCTCATTTGCTCCTGTGCTGTTATCATTCGACCCATTAGTAAAGTCATGACCTTTATCGTTCTTGGTCTTCTTACTCCCCAATTTCAAATCTTTCCTGACACTAACAACTTCATCGAGCAATTGCTGTGTTGGTTTAAGGTAACGAGATCTCAGAACGCTGCTGACAAACCCTGATGTTTCGTAACGGTAATTGTTGTAGAATCCGACTCCATTGTTGTAACCAGAGAAAGGAATTTGCTCAGATTGATGATGATGATGATGATGACTCAAGCTCTTCCCATTCTCATCAGACAAAGAAGGATTGGGATTATTGTAATTCAACTGGTTGGAGAGATTCTGGTAATGGTATTGGATCTGATTACCGAGGCTTAAGGAAAGTCCTCCACCGTGAAAGCTTAGATCGTTGCTTGAGACCGTTACATTTCCGTTCACGTTTCCGTTGAGACCTGTGACGACGACGTCGTCGCTTGTTGGTGGGATAAAAACCATCTCGTTTCGTACACCACCGGAGTTAGGGATTTCCAGACAGTTTCCGCCGGAGACTATCTCGGATAAAGATGCGGCGGAGGAAGAAGAAGCTTGTTGTTGTTGTTGTTCGCTGAGGTAGATGGATTCTTGGTACAGAGATTGCATGCCGACACTAGTTGGGTAATAAGCCGCCATGGATTTGTTTTGTAATCAAAAATGTTGTTACAGTGAGTCTCTCAGTTTCGTCCGAAAACGAGATTTCCTGTAAGAGAAAGAGAGAGAGAGACGTGTAAGTTTAAAACCGATTTCTGGATAATAAAAGGAACAATCTTGAGATGAGGTTAAAACATCGTATTCTCACGCCGCAATTACAGATGGAAAAATTCAAGAAAACAAAAAAAGAAATGAAACCCAGAAACCTCCAATTTAGGAAAGAATTAAAACCCTAATCTTTATACGGAAGAAAGTCTTTTCCACTTCAATTTCAGTGACGCTAAAACTTCAAACAAAAACAAAAAAACAGAGGATGATCAAAATATAAAGTGTTTATTTTTTATTTATTCTTTTCCCTGATGATGATGATTTCATACTTTCATAAGCGATGAAGATAATTAACACAGAGAAGATGATAATTTCTATCCAAAAAGGAAAAGCTTTTTATATATCAATCACAGTACAGATCAATCATAGCTTGGAATCAAGAACAATCGATTATTAAAATATACTAATAAAGAAAATCACAACCTGAGAGAGAGAGAGAGTTTAAAGCCCTACAAAAGAGAGATTGTGGATGTGGCTGAATCAGGGAACAGAAGAAAAGAGAAGAGCTTCGAATAGTTGAAGACAAAATGAGAGAGAGAGAAAAGAGAAGAAGACATCCAATCCCAAGAGACGATTAATAATTGCAATTATTATAAACAAAAATCCTTTTTTTTTGGTCGAACAGAACCAACCCATGTTATCATTGGAACCTCGACAACAAACCGCAGATTTTAGAATTAAATAAAATAATCTCTAACAAATATCAACAATTATCTTTGGAAGAAATTTGACAATCTCTACCAGTAATTTATTTATTGTGTTTTATTCCACCGAAGCTTCTATATCATTTATTTATTTTGGTATTTTCTGTGCCAACCATTTAGAGAATAGCACGCGTGAGCAGAATATTCAATTTTTTTTTTTTTTTTTTTTCTGTTGGGATTATTATTTATAGATAATAGAGAATATTTTTAGAAATACGACTTTTTATATGCATTTATTATATTTCAATCGATAAACAAACAAATATTATTGAACCGGAACGAATACTGTGTTGTCAAATTGACTTGACTTGGTGTTTATATTCAAATAAATAGAATATAAAAAAATGAGAATTTAAAAAAAAAAACAGTTGAATTTGGTATTGTATATTTTTTTTTGTTTAGAAGTTTAATAGCTTGGACATAAATTCAAGGGCAATTCTACAAAATAGCACAAAAAAACTAAAAGTTCCCAAATTTAGCACCCAAGGGTGAAAATCACAAATATAGCACCAATTTTGATAATATTAGCACAAATTTAATTTAAAAATGACTAATGGGAAAAAATTAAACCCTAAATTGGAAATAGTGAACCCAAACATAATGTTTAATTCTATTTTAAATTTATTTTTGGTAAATAAGTATTTTAAAATAATTAATTGTGCTATTTTTAGTATTTTAAATTTAGGGTGCTAGTTTTGGGACAAAAAATATTTTTTGTGCTATTTGAGGGTATTTCTCTAAATTCAAGCAACCGTTGAATTGTTTTTACTATTAATGTTGTCCACCGAAGCTTAATTGATTAGTTTAACTAAGCATCTCAAATTAGTTGTGGTTGTGCTGATAAAATCATAGGTTAGTAGTGTGAGGCAACAACATATGTTTTTTATTTCGTACATAATTGTGAATCCCCCCTCGTTATAAGCGAACATGAAACATGTGTTACGTGACGTGATACGTGTCATAACTAAATAACTAATTAATCTATAATATATACTATTAATATATGATTGTTCAGTTATATCATACTGATAAAACTCTTTATAATTACTGTAATTAAACAGTTTCTGGGGTATCATATACGTGTTTTTTCGCGTAATACATTGGCCATTGGGGCACACATTTCTTATTAGCTGACGTGCAAATGTGGAAACTGATTAACTCCATTATTCAATTTTTTTTTCTTCTTTTAAATCATTTATGTATTACTAATAAACAAGTAGAAATGTCAACAAATCAATAAGTTAAATATTGAGCTATTAAATTACAAAACTACCCCTAGATATAGATAATTTGATTTGCCAGAAGTGTTCTTCGAGGAAGAAGTGTGTCTGTTCAATTGCTTAATTGAGGGATTAAAGGGCCTTAACAACCAGTTGGTGACTACCCAATTTCCTTCCTTACAACGAAAAATCCAATTATTTGACTAGCAAATAAACATATTTTCTTAATTGATCAAGTAGTTACATATATATATATATATATATATGTATGAGATGTAATCCCTGTAACCTATTTTATTGTCACTGTGGAAGTTTGATCCTAAGGTTGCTTTGGTAATCGCGATAATGGTTAGGTAGTGCCGGAGATCGCATCAGTTCTCTAAAAAATTGTAGATATCCACTTCCATGAGGTTTGAGGAATTGTCTCAGGACAATGCTCGTGGCAACTACGATGAAGATTAGGAAAGAGTATTTATACATAAAAACAATTTTTTTTTAAAAGGAAGAGTTTAGAGTTTTCTGATAGGTCGATGCCCTTGTCCCAAGGGATCTATGGAGGCTGTGTAATAAATAATTAGAAAAAGTAGAATTGAAATGAAATGATGAGAAATGAAATAAATAAGGTAGATGTGTCGGACGCGAGGGTTGGTGAAAGTGGCCAAAAAGAAAAGACTTGGACGCTAAATTGCCTTGTGGGATGGGTGCTCACGGAAGGAAGGGAAGCTAACGGCTTTGTGTCCATATTAATAAATGTTGATTTTTCTCTTCTCTATATTTTTGTTTTATTCATTGATTCCATTTTATTATTTTGTTCAGTGTGGAACAGCCGACACAAACCTTTCGAGGGGAATCAATGTGTTAAAACAACATTATTTGTGAGCGAATTATGTTTTTTTTTTTTTTTCGGATAAACTTAATTTAGTGTAGAATTGATAGACGTCAGCCGCCAGGTGAAATATGGGAAAAATAAATAAATTTCACGGATCAAATAATTTAACTTTCTAAAGTAGGTTAAATGAATGTGATTTATAAAGCGAATTATGATGAGATTTGAAATAATAATAAAAACTGTAACCTTGAAAAATATATGAATCTTTAAAAAAATAATCCTTAGTTAATATCAGATTAATCTCTGATTTTTTTGCTAAGTGTTAGGCTAATTTGAACAGCGACTAGCGCCTGGACAAATTTGAACAAAGTAAAAAAGCTAATAATTTTTTTGTTTTCGGTTAATTTGGCCTATTTTTCTCAAATTATTGGAGAAAAATGGAATCACACCATCGTATTCAAAGAACCAGTACTAGAGAGTAGAGATAACCGCGAAACTAAAACAGTTTTTGTTTGGACAAAAGCTCTTCCCACATTTATTATAAAAAAAAACCGGTAAACATCTTTTAGAACACGTATATTATGACAGCTTATACTAATTAATTTTTTTGGGTTTTAAAAAATTAGAATTATTTAACTAATTAATACTCTTAATATATAAATAGTCGCAGTTGATTAAAAAAAAACAATATATAATCGCCCGTTAAACTAGATGAATTTATTCTTGGAGCAAAAATGATCTCATCATTTCATTTTTTTCATCATCGTTGGTGTATGGAAAAAACCATATTTTTACGTTACAAAATTCTAAAAATGTAAAAACTCAATTATTTGATTAGTCCACAAATGATTTTCAACATCTTGTAGTATCTACCAAATTTTTTTTTTTTTAAAAGATTTTCATTAATTAAGAAAAAAAAAACGATTACAGAAAAAAAAAAAAAGAACAACGGAAAATGGAACGAATTCAAAAGGAGAACAACAACAAATGAACAGAGCAATCAACGGATACGAACACACGAACGCAACCCCTGAAAGCATATCCACCCGCAGCGAGACCTCCAGCGAAGCTGTCCCGAACAAAGAGCTGACAAATAGAAGCCTGAAATGTCCGATAACACCTATTGGGATAGAAAACTGGGCCACCGTATGAAACCCCAAAGAAGGTGAAAAGAAGAACCACATGCAGAAACCTCCACAACGAGAAACCCTTCCAAGCTTGGCTCCGCAGTCAAATAGCAGTCACCTCACCGGATCACGAAAAACACCGTTCAGCCTCTTTCTTAGTCTTCAAAACACCGATGCGCCACCACGAGAACCCCTCCTAGATTAGCTCTGCAGTCCTATAGCATTCACCTCTCCGGATCACGTCAACGCCGACTTGCATCCCTTGAAACCTCACTAAAGCCACCACAGACACCACATATGGAGATACGAGGCAGACGGATGAGAGAAAGTCGACCAGACGGGAAGACCAGTTCTCCCACCACCGCGACCACAGCGACGCCGCTGAGGTCCCGCCACCATCGACCGAGGAACCCGCCGTCGAGAAACCACCCACGAAGCCGAAACCGAGTCGACAGAAACATATCGAACAAGCCTAACATGAAAAGGTAAACTAGGCACAACCGCTGCTGCAAAGCAAGAAACAAGATTGAAGAAGGAAAGAGAAAGCTTAAGCTCCGCTCGAGATGCTATCCTCGACAAAACAAGTGGGAAAAAGCAAACAAATTCCAAACTTGAAGTATCCAAAACCGCAGCTACAGAGTTGTGACCATAGCCGAAGCAGAGGAGGGCCACCGACGCCGCTGAGGTCCCGCCACCATCGACCGAGGAACCCGCCGTCGAGAAACCACCCACGAAGCCGAAACCGAGTCGACAGAAACATATCGAACAAGCCTAACATGAAAAGGTAAACTAGGCACAACCGCTGCTGCAAAGCAAGAAACAAGATTGAAGAAGGAAAGAGAAAGCTTAAGCTCCGCTCGAGATGCTATCCTCGACAAAACAAGTGGGAAAAAGCAAACAAATTCCAAACTTGAAGTATCCAAAACCGCAGCTACAGAGTTGTGACCATAGCCGAAGCAGAGGAGGGCCACCGACAACTCCTGAACAGGGGAGAACGAGACCGCATAGGCGACAACCCCAAGCCAGACGTAGCCCTCACACGCCCAGAACGGAGGGGAAACACACCATTTGGCCCGCTTCCGCCGGCAAGGACCACTGACGCCTCAGACACTCGACCAAACCTCTTCACTCAGACTTAGATCTACCACCGGCCTAAAGGACAAACAGCTCGAAGAGTAGCCGAGGAAGAGAGAAGACAAAGGGGGTCCCTCCGCCGGCGAAAGTGAGCATCCACGCTCGCCGGAGAAGGAGATCAGTGGTTAGATGACGGCGGCAGCTAGGTTTGAAGAGAGGAAAATTTTATCGCCTCTCAAAAGCTTTTTTTTTCTTGTTTTTCGTGTTTTAATTTTTCAGTATCTACCAATTAATATCATGAAAGCAGTCTCTTCTTACATCTTCTTACAATGGAAGCCAACTTTCCATTGTATTCCATAAAGTTTAAAGCAATATCAAAACCAATATTATTATTATCACAATATCACCTATTGGTGTGTCGACAAAATCTAATCTTTTTCTTAATATTAAAATGTGCAATTAGTAAGTTTATACTTAGTTTTGGGGTCTAAGTACCCAAAAAAAAAAAAAATTCGTCATTGCATTCTTCCATTAATGTAACATGCAATACGTATTGAAAATAATTTGGGGAGCAAGATATGTATTTTGCGGATCAAGTATTGTGGGCCATCAAATCTCGACTATGAAATGAGCTCGAAATGTCCGAAGTAAGAATTATCTAGATTTTAATATATTCTTAAATAATATAATTCTTAGTATATTTATTTTATGTTTAGTACAAGATCATAAGGTATATATACAGTGATAATATTAACATAATGTTAGCATTCACGTGATATAAATTTCCTTAAACACAAAGTAAATATGATAAAATATATCGAGATCTAGATAATTCTTCTTTTGGAGTTTACGGTTTTCACTTCATAATCGTGATTTGATGACTCACAATACTTGATCTGCAAGATACACATCTGGCTCCACACGTTATTTCTATACGATACGATGGATAGTTATTAGTTATAACAGATTTCCATTCATAATCTTGACGACTCTTATCCAATGATAACACCAAGTACGTGATATGCATTCTCCTCGTCGAACAAGCTAATGATATATAGCGTCCAATTTGGATTAAAAAAAAATATAAACTATAAATTTTAATTTGAAAGTTGAAAGAAATGTGGTCGTCGTTGCAAACTTCTTCACCAACACTAGCGTTTCCTTCGCAGCTTTTAATTGGTATTTTTGCACTGATTTTACTTTGTATTAGTGTTCAATTTTTCTATAAATGAATTTCTTCAGATTTGATGCTTTTCTTCTTCGATTAATTGCTTTTGTGTTTTGGCATTTGCGTTATTTTTTCCTTTGTTTCTTACTCTTCTTTGTTTTTTTTGTTTCTTTTTGGCTTCTTGTTAAAATCAAAGTTAAGCTAAGGAAAAAAACAAGAAAAAAAGTTAAGCTAAGAAATGAAAGTGGAGTTTACTGTTTTTAAGGAAAACTTCTCGCCATGTTAGCGGGTTTGAAAGTCTACTTAACCTTCTCGCTGGCCCAGAGGGGTAATCCTAAGAAAATGTTACGCTCTCGTAAAAACGGCAAGACTTTCTTCATAAATATTGTGAAAACGCCAAAAACGGCGTGAATTGCAAAGCTTTAAAGACCAAAATTCCTTTTCGAGGTTCTCAGGCCAAAAAAAAAAAAAGGTTGTTTCTTTGAGGGCTTTCTTTGAAGCGGCGAAGCCTTTGATCTACTGCGACAGGCAGTGATCCAATTTTCTCCAATTCTCCTTTCGATTAATCACACAAGCTTCCACGCCGGAATATTCTTCGGAGATCATTAGCTTGTTCTACACCATAGGATGTATCTGTAGTGGAGAAAGCAATGGGGAAGCCGTCGACGAGTGTCTGTGTCGTCACAATGCAAAGGAAGAGATGGGCTCTGATGATTTTGTTGGTTTTGTGTGTATCAACCGTGGGGGTGATTCTAGTGAGATCTAGCTTTGACCCCTGCAGCGTTGGTGGTAAGATTAGCGGCAACCAATTCGTGGAGGAGAGGTTTCGTTCAGCTCCGAATCCTCTAGGCTTCATGAAATCGAAGCTCGTTTTGTTAGTCTCCCATGAGCTATCGCTCTCAGGTGCTGATTTGATCTGGGTTCTCCGTAAAATCATCTTTTTTTTTGTTTTTTTGCTGAGAGGCGATGATGAATTTGTGTGACATAGGTGGACCTTTGCTGTTAATGGAATTGGCGTTTTTGTTAAGTGGAGTTGGTGCTGAGGTTGTTTGGATCACTAATCAGAAACCACTCGAAGCAGATGAGGTTATGTACAGTTTGGAACACAAGATGTTGGATCGAGGAGTGCAGGTTCGAGTCTCGTCTTAATTATCTGTTCTACTTCATCTGCTTCCAAATTTAGCCTTTTTTTGGGTGAACTCTCTGTCTACAGGTCATCTCTGCAAAGGGTCAGAAAGCCATAGATACGGCTCTCAAGGCTGATTTGATTGTTCTAAATACTGCTGTGGCTGGGAAATGGCTCGATGCCGTTCTCAAGGAAGATGTTCGCAAAGTTCTTCCCAAGATCCTCTGGTGGATTCATGAGATGAGAGGGCACTATTTCAAACCAGATTTGGTCAAACACCTCCCGTCTGTTGCAGGAGCCATGATTGATTCCCACGCAACAGCTCAATACTGGAAAAACAGAACTCAGGCTCGCCTAGGGTCCGTTTTCCTCTTTTGCACCTCCTCCTTCACGTCAATGATATACAGAAAACTCAGATGTTTATGTAGAGTGTTGCCCCATTTCAGTTTTTTTTCTTCTTCTTCTTCATATAGCTTAACATTGTTTTATGATTGTTGGAATGCAGGATTAAAATGCCCAGAACTTACGTCGTTCATCTAGGAAATAGCAACGAATTGATGGAAGTAGCTGAAGATAGTGTTGCCAAGAGAGTTCTCCGTGAGCACGTGCGAGAATCTCTTGGACTGCGGAATGAAGACATACTATTTGGCATTATTAATAGTAAGCCATCTTTTTTAAGTCTTTCTGTTTCTCAGTTTCCTCCGAAGCATCATCTTTACAGGAGCAAAAGTTATGTATTCATCTGTTACCGAAGAATTTATTTAGTTTGTTATCATTTCAGGTGTATCGCGCGGAAAAGGCCAAGACCTGTTCCTCCGAGCCTTCCACGAAAGTCTTGAAATTATCAAGGAGAAGAAACTTCAGGTACCAACAATGCATGCAGTAGTTGTAGGAAGCGACATGAGCCGACAGACAAAGTTCGAGACAGAACTACGCAACTTTGTCCAAGAGAAGAAACTTCAGAACTATGTTCACTTTGTCAACAAAACCTTAACCGTAGCTCCATATGTAGCTGCCATTGACGTCCTTGTCCAAAACTCCCAAGCCAGAGGAGAATGCTTTGGGAGAATAACAATCGAAGCCATGGCCTTTAAGCTACCTGTACTAGGCACTGCAGCCGGAGGTACAATGGAGATTGTGGTGAACGGAACGACTGGTCTGTTACACAGTGCGGGTAAAGAAGGCGTGATACCTCTCGCCAAGAACATAGTGAAATTGGCGATGCAAGCTGATTTACGGCTAACAATGGGCAGAAATGGGTATGAGAGAGTAAAGGAGATGTTTTTGGAACATCATATGTCGCATCGAATAGCTTCGGTGCTCAGAGAAGTGTTGCAACACGCAAAGGCTCGTGCTTTACGATGAGATATAAGATCATTGAACTGGTTTTTTTTCATCAGCTCATGGGTATGTTCTTTGTGTCTCTCTGGATGGAACCGGGTTTTGCAGAGGAGGCTTTTTGTATAATAGTTGTAGACCAATTTGGGCAATTTTTTTAACGAATTTCTCAATGTTTCTTTTTTATTCTGTTAATAGAAATTTACAACTTTACCGCAGAGGAAACGTTGTTTATCTGTAATGGTGTTTTTATTACGAATTACGAGTTGAAATGAGTATTTGAGTAGAGTGCCGTCCAAGTAATGGTAGCAAAGGAGAAAAAAAAAACTTAGAATCGTAAAGCCTTCGTCCTCTTGATTGTAACTTCAAGGCTTTTGTAGTTCGCTTTCGTCATCTTGATCAATCAAAACTTGGGAGATAGTTCATTGTTAGTGAAAGAGATGCTTAGATATGCTCCTGATCATCAAGTAAGTTCTCTTCTTCTTCTTTTTTCTTGCTTACTTCTTGTTATGATTTGTATTGTTTCCTTATGGATAAGCTGTAATTTTTCTTCTGGTTAAAGCCTTGTATCATCTTTATGCATGGATGAGATTGATGCTAGCGGAAACTCGCTTATGAACCATGAATTTCTACAAATTTCGTTTGTTTAGGTGAAAGTAATAATGGCAACAAACAGACCTGATGTTCTTGACCCTGCGCTTCTTTGATCCCATTGCCTAATGAAGATTCTAAAACGAGAATCCTTAAGATTCATGCTTTTGGTATAACTAAACAAGGAGAAATCGATTACGAAAAGGTATCTGAGGATTCGTCACACATAAATGTTCTTGTGTTTGTTTAAGCAGATATGCGTAACACATGTACTGAAGCGCGGTGCAGATCGTGATTACGTTGTCCCCAACGATTTCATCAAGTTTCTGCGTATTGTATGATGTTTTTATCTTTGATTTGGTGCAATCTTTCTCATCTTATGATCAAAAGATTCAAAACTAAAAACATTTTTTTCAGGCTGTAACAAAACTAGGCTAAGCGATGAAGCTTGAAGTCCAGTGCACATTACAATGCTGATTTTCGGAAAGAGTAAAGATAGAAACATAAAGAAGAAGGGATAGAATTGACTAACAAACTCATCAAAAGAAGAGAAGAACCATAGATGGCGCGAACCTGTGTTCTGTTTTTTTTTTCAGTCAGTTTGAATCGTCATTGCCTTCTCTTTGCATGGATTCATCTGAGGAATCTCCAAACTCCTCTCTGTACATCTCTTCTATCATCGGTTTCCAGAGTCGAACTCGAGCATTTATAAACCAATTTGATACCTTTGACCACACACAAATTTATCTCAATCAGAATCTTCATGAAAACAACTTTTTTTATATATAAGAAAATGCAGGATCTGATTCAGAGGGAGTGTACTTGGTTCTTGGAAAGCCCTGTTTGTGACGCCAGCATCAGCTTCTCTGCATCATTCGGGTAACTGTTTTCATTACAACAATCAAAATGTTATTTCTCCAACATTTTACTTCCATCTCTACTGTTAAATTACTTAAGCAGCAAGAAAACTGACGGATGCAAGAAATGTTGGAAGAGCCAAGCTCGGAGAATCGCAACAGAAGTCTCGGGCAAGCCTCTGATTGGTTTCCAAGCATGTCTCTGTGGTCCTTGAACCAAACCGAGACGCTGAAGCGATGATGAAGTGTTGCAATCGAACAAGCTAAGCTGTGACAAACCAGAACTGATGATCTTGGGAACAACATCTTGAGAGATGATGAATCTCCGACGAAGAGAGTTGAGCTGAGAGAGTATAGCTTCTTGGAGAGAACCGAAATGTCGAGTCATGGCTTGAAGAGCTAAACCGGTGTATACTTTGGATGATCCTTCTCCTGCTATTTCCTCAAATGATGAAATCACTTGCTCCAACTGATTGTAGTAAATGTCAAACCTTTCTTCTACCTGTTGAAATACCGGCGGAAGTAAACCGGATTTAACCAGGAAAACAAAGTTGAAACTAACACCAAATGACTAGATTATGGGATAATTAGAGGGAACAAAAACTTTAAAAGATCTAAATTTTGAAAATAGACTTACTCTTTCAAAAATAAGGGAATAGACCATTTTGTTTAGATTTTAGGATTCAATATTGAAAAGTTTTGAGGATTTGGGTCTAGGATTAATTAAAGTTTAAAATTTGGAGTTTAGAGTTCATCAAACTTAGAAAATTTTGTTAATTATTAAAATATAGACTATTTTCATAATTGTCCCGGAAATTATAGTGATTTTACCTGTTGCAAAAAACTCAGATTATAGTGACTTACCTGTTGCAACAAACTCAGAAGCTTGGAGATTTTGATATGAAGCTCATGATTCTCAGGCAAAGACATGAAACCTGAACTGCATAGTTCGGATTTGATCTCAGAGGACAAACCAAAACCGGATCTTCTTCTACCTGGGAACAGTTGTTGGATAAGAATGTCGTTGCAAAGCTCAACCTCTCTACCACCTATATCGATAACTTCTTCTACAAGGCACCGCACTGCCTTGACGTATCTTGAGTCCAACGAAGTTCTTGCGAGAGATGAGAACTCGTGTGTTACCCTAAACTCCTCCATCTTCTTCTACTTGGAGAACATATAAGTTAAGAAAGAAAAAAATGATATAAAAGCTTTGTGGGCACTGTTATCTTTACTCTTTTCGCTCCACATACATAAATGTGCAACCAAGAAACAATATTTAGTATTATTATTCATACTCATATAAGTCGGGGCAATAAAATATATATTTTGGTCAAAGAAAACAAAATGTTAGTTGACTTGTAGCGAGGTTAGCTTTTTTGAAACCTATATACATACTAGGCAGTTGCTAGTTACATACTAGGACTATTATATTTATTAGTAACCTAAAATTTCCTGCCAAAATTAACTCACGTTTTTTGGTTGGTTTAAAATTACCCAAGATTTTCAAAATAAATTATATTTTTGATGGACTTTATTGCTTATGAAAAACCAATCTGAAAAGGAAAACTTATATATATATATATATATATTTTGTGCAAAATTTGAACGTATAAATTGTTTTGGAAACACTGAAGTCTTTGACGTGAAAAAACACTATTCGAGGTAATCAGTGTTTATATTCAATTATTGTGTTAAGAAAAACACTGAAGATTTTGAAATCTATGCATAGTTACCTATATACATCCTCCTACTAATAATATTTAAAAATTGGCAACTAAATAAAAACAGTACGTTAATTAACACCAGAATTACTTCTGTATATATCCTTGTCAAAAGAAAGAAGAAGAGAAGGAATTTAAAATATATATGGTCCCTCCTCTGAGCACGAAACAACAGGCTTTTTGCATAAATGCTTCTTCTTATCTTGCATCAGTGTACCCACAATCCCTTTTTGAGCTTCTAACTTTGTTGGGAAGTTCAAAAACCAAAAAGAGAAAAAGACACACACATGCAAACAACAACAAGTACTAATTTCTATTTACTTAAAAAAAAACATTAATATCTATATTTTAAAGAAAGCATAATATATAACGTGCAAATTCTACCACTACTTTGCTATTTTGATCGCTATGTTCATTATTAACTCTCTTTTTTTTTTTAGTTAAATGTTAAATTTTATATCAAAATTTTATTTTTTTTACAGAAAATACAGAGATACAACAAAGAAATCAGAAAACCAAAATCTACTGACAGACTAAAAATGACCAAGAAATAACATAAACACAAAGAAAGGCTAAGGAACCCGCAAGTGAGACAAAGAAGCTAAAACCGAAGCAAAACAAGATGAGAAAGCAACAATCACGTGCCAAAGCACGGACGATCCCGTTTTTGTCGCAGCTCAAAGAACTGGAGTTCACATCATAGTTACCACGAGCATCCTTCTGAGGCACCGGAAGGAGATGCCTACAGCTTCTCCCATAAGGCGAGAACTGACGCGGTTTCCGGAATGCGTAACAGACTAATTTGCAATTGGTGACAAGAAAGTCTGAGCGGTAATCGGAGAAATCACTTCCGACCACCATTCCCGTAGAAACCAAAGTCTCCATTAAGACCAACCTCCATAGTTACAACCTAACCGGCACCTCTACACTACATGTCTTTTTTTTTTTAATCAAATGTCATTAACTCTTTAACATTAGTTATATGAGGTAATTTCTCTCTCTAAAACCGGACGGTATGTAATATATATACTCAAAAGAATAAACTACTCTGAATTGTTATAAAAAAAATAAAATAGAAATGTTAATGATTTAATTTTGATAAAAACTCCGATTTCGCATTTCTCCAACTTTTTGTTATCAATCATATTATGACGCAGAATCACAAACATGTTTAGTCATTTCGTTATTTTATTCACAAAAGTAAAACAAAATTTCAAATTCAAAGGGTTAAAGTACAAAATGATAGCTTTCTCGTATACAAGTTGTATGTCAATGGACAAAATTTGGCCGCCTACTTCACATTATCATGAGAATTTCAACCTCATTGAATGTCAATGGACAAAATTTGGTAAAAATGGTGAAAAAAAATCGGTTCAATCAGAGTCTTTTGTTGCTATTATTTATTAGAGTTTCAGGGATTTTGTCTGCGAGTGAACCATAAAGGCAAAGGAACATGAGAACTTTAAGACTAGTATGTGTATATATATTCGTTGATAGTAGCTGCTAATTAGGACAACTCGTAGATGTTGAAAAGACACTGCAAAGATCTTCAAGGCATTGCTTTGGCTTCTTATTATGGACCTCTTGGAGTCTTCGAATTGTGACCTACATATCCGTAGGTTTTATTTAATTTATTATTATGATTTCTACTGTTTCTTTTTAATTGTCGTTTTAGGATTTTAATTTTGTTTCATTTTAAGTGTCGTTTGACATTTTCAATGCAGATTTTTACTCCCTCTGTTTCAAAAAGAATGTCATTCTGACAATTTTCACACAAATTAAGAAAACTTATAAAAATTCTATTTTACCCTTTATTAATACACAAAAAAAAATTCCCTTTCTAATTAATACATTAAAACACTAGGGTTAAAACTGGATTTTTAATAAAAAAATTTGCATTGAAAATACAAAGTGACACTCTTTTTGTAAAAAAAAAAAAATGCTAGAATGACATTCTTTTTGAAACGGAGGGAGTAATAAATTTTCCACTTTTATCTATATTTTCTAGCTCATTAATGAGTGTGAACGCATTATATAGTGCATTAATAAGGGGCAAAACAAATAATTGTATTGCTTTATTAATATGCGTGAAAAAACCTTAAACGACACTTAAAAAGAAACAGAGGGAGTATAAGGTTATAAACACTGCTCGTAATATATTAATTTTGGTAGGTTCCACAAAAAGAAAACAAATTTGTTTGGCTTAACAATGAGTCAATGACTATTTTTTTTTTTTTTGTCAACAATCCATTTCATTAAATCAAGTTGTGCCGACAAAGTAAAAACCTCACCGGCATTGTCTGACTTACATAGTAACTAGGCCACATAGGGCCGGCCCAATAGCCAAACCCTTACATAAGAAAAATATCTTACTGTAATGAGATACAATCTTGAGGGACCCATCACGAGAGAGGGTGGATTCGAACTCCACGCTGGTGGGATGGCAGCAGAAAGACCAAAGGCTCCCTTGCTCATTCCCGATTATTTCGTAGGAAACCGATAGCGCGTAAAACATCGTGCAGCTCACCAAAGCCACATATGAGAAGAGAGGCAAAGAAAGCAGACCCCACTCGCCAAACACCGACCCAAAGCAAAAGTTACGCCACACCGCCACGTCTCCGCTTATTACAAGGAACCGGACGCAAAGACTCCACTCCGAGCCCACTCCGAGTCAATGACTATTATTTATACATACATATTTCAGCTGCAAATGATAATGGAGAAAATGGTCAAAATCAACATGAATAAATTATGTATGCCGAAAAAAACTCTAACTAAAATATGGTGTAATTTCCTATCTAAACGACATAAAAAATAAATTCCTTACCCAAACTATTCAATCGAACCCAGAACCAACATTAATTAAAAATCTGTTAATCAACTTTTACGTACTGCTGACAAGGCATACATGCTGGCATGCAGACTAGAACAACGTCGTTTTGAATCGATCTAAACTCAAAAAAAAAATTGTTTTGCTTAACAATGAGTCAATGACTATTATTTATATAATATACATACATATTTCAGCTGCAAATGATAATGGTAGTAATGCAGCAGGCAGAATGTCGTAAATTACAATTATACCCCTAGACCGTTTCGCGCAGCAAACTTTCAGCGGATCCTGGGCTGCATCGCTGACACAAAATAAACGAAACGGTCATAGATCTAAAAGCGAACGATAGTACACGTGGCATCATCATAACCGTCCCTTCTCCCGATCTGAATTATCTGATAGAGAGAGATCTTACGAATCAGAGAGGAGGCCCCACAAATCTGAGCCCTCCGATTTTCGATTCTTCCTCGAACCTTCCTTCTTCCTTCTTCCTTCTTCGTCTCCGTCTCAAAGGGGATCATCACTTTCTCTCTTCGTCTCTAGAAAGCCATGACAAGTTCTGCTGCTCCTCACAAGGTTCCCTCCTCTCGTTCTCTGTTTATTGACTTTTGGTTTTCGAATTAGGGTTTTTGACTCTTTTTTTTTTTGGGAAACTGCGTAGGCTCTGGGCAAGATCGCGTGTAATCGGCTTCAGAAAGAGCTTATCGAATGGCAGAGGAATCCACCCACAGGTTTCAAACACAAGGTCACCGATAATCTCCAGAGGTGATTTTTGGGATTTTTCTCAGCTATCTAATTCCATCGTGTGATTAAGAATTTCGGAATTGTGATGTGAGATTTATGGATTACAGATGGATGATTGAAGTTATCGGAGCTCCAGGGACTCTGTACGCGAACGATACGTATCAGCTACAAGTTGATTTCCCAGAGCATTATCCTATGGAATCGCCTCAAGTGAGTGCCTCCAATTATTTTGTAATCCTAAACAAAACAATGCCTCATGATGATCAATGATGGATTATAAACTTTCCCCTTATAGTGTTTGTTTCCTCACTGTACAGGTGATTTTCCTTCCTCCAGCTCCTCTGCATCCTCACATTTACAGCAACGGGCATATTTGCTTAGGTACGTGATTCTCTGATACCCTCTTGCTTTGGTGATTACCATCTATCACTTTGCCTTCATCTCAAGCTTGATGTGACATCTCTACTCGCTTGTGTCGTGTGGTATGTATATATTAGGATGTTTGTTGTACAAATAGCTAATCTGTTGTTTTTGATATGAACGTTAAAAAGATTCAATAGGACTTGTTTCCATTGCTATGTACAGATCGAACAACATAGGAGCTGTATATTAATCATGTGACGAGTGCCGTGAAATCTGCATTCCAAAACTAGTTTTGAGTCTGTATACAGAATGACTGAAACGTTTGAATGTGTGACCTTTCTTGCATTTTATTGTTCAATAGCGCATAGGCCACTCTCCAAAAGAAGAATCTGATGTTGTGTATGATGTTGTAGATATTCTGTATGACTCGTGGTCTCCTGCCATGACGGTGAACTCTATCTGCATCAGCATCCTCTCCATGCTCTCAAGCTCGACGGAAAAGGTACTTACAACAACTCTTAAAACTCACCGTTATATAATGTTCTTCCACAAAGCTGAACCTTCTTCTCCGTTGGTTGCAGCAACGACCGACTGACAATGACCGATATGTGAAGAATTGTAAGAACGGAAGATCTCCAAAGGAGACTCGATGGTGGTTCCACGACGATAAAGTATAAACCATCCATCAGCCATAAATGTATAATAATCCGAAACAGCCCCCCGAGGTTTGTTTGTTATGTATTTTTAAATTTTAAACCGGGTTTAAAGCTGTCCGAAACCCATTTCCAAGAATCCGTGATGTAAAAGAACAAAACAATAAAAATAAAAATTTGACTAATTTGAATCTTTCTACTCTAATTTTTAACAAAAGACCCCAACCTAATCTCTCTGATGCTTCTCTATTAGGTCATATATATACATCAGGAAGAATATATTCTCAACAACTACTTTCCCCTCTGATTTTCTCCTGTCACCACGAAGCCGACGAAGAAGACGGTGGAGGAAACAAAGACAAAGATGGGTTGTGAAAGATTCTTTGACCAGTTGCGAGTAGATGTCGCGGATCGAACTCAGCCTTCATACTTCTAAACCGATCCCACTTGTCGCCAAAATGAGCCACCCACTCTTCTTGTGTTGCGTGGTGAGGAAGGTACTGCTTCACATTGATCTTGGCTTTATCACAGAACTCCAAGATCCGACGGTTCTGATCTTTCAGATACTCTAGCTTCTGCGTGTCCTCACCGTCCGATAAAGCTGATCTCAATAGAGCCACCAGGTAGAAAACTTCCTCATCCGGCGTTACTGATGAGCTTCTCTCGTCCCATCTGCCCATTACAACATTTTTTGACACGTCAGCACGACAACATCTCTATAGTTAATTAATGATGTGTGGGAAGGTCGTTGAGATCGGTTTGGTTTAGGAGAATCCGATTGGGACCCACCACCACGAGTTCTAGGAACTAAAAAATAACAACAAACCAATCTGGACCGTCGGATTTTGGATACAAATTGGACGACGAACCAAAAGAAAAACACGAGCCGACTAGGCGTTCTTGTCAATCTTAGCTGTGGTTTGATTCCATACACATGTTTTTCGGACAATCCCATCCCATGTACCACGTGTCGCTAGCTCTTTTCAATTTTGACAACTTTGTTTTTATTTTTGGACCACTAATCCCCACATGATGTCAAAAAAAAACAAAATTTAATCCTCACAAGTGTAATTTGCATGCATGCAAAACTCGTGTTTTTTTAATTCTTTTTCTAAAAAAAATATCTGGAAGTAAAAAATTGTAATGTTGAGTCGAGACTTACTTGTCTTTGTTCATTGGGTAGATAAGGATAGGGCCACTTGTTTTATTTCCCAAGATGCCCTTGAAAACGCCTTTGTCGAAATCAGAGATTCTTGATTTCGGTACGAATAGGTTGAGCCATGGGTGTGGAACCTCCCATAAATTCTTGGACCGGAGCTTCAACTCGGCCTTGTGAACCCGATCAAGAAAATCCACATACTGCAGATCCGTCGTGAATACCGATGTCGGTATAAAATTCAATTTCTTCATCAAAATCTCTACTTCCTGTAGTTAAAAATAAAAAAACACTTTTAATTTATCAAATCCGGAAAAGGAAAATAAAGTTAAAACGGGGAAAATTAAAAAGCTATTTCGCTATGAAAGCCTACCAAAACCAAGGATAAGTGAAGATTCCATTAGAGTTGGTTTTTTTATCAAATTTAATTAGAGAAAAGAGGAATCATTATTTGGTGAGTGGTCCACTACTTAATTAGTAACCACGATTAATTCGCATAAGAAGAAGAAAAATATATTTATGTGTATTATTAAGTTCAGGTGGAAAAGCTAGATCTCTGTAGATCCCCTCTGGCTTCTTCTTCGTGTCCTCTTCCAAATTTAATTTATAATAATATAGTCGACACAACAAAAATACTACGGAGACCACTTTCAATCATATAAACTAAAACAAAACCAAAATTCTTAATCATGATTTCCCCAATAATCGCATATCCTTCCAGATATTCATCAATATAAAAATAAAAAATATCTCTATATATAAATTAGTGTAAAAAAGCAGAGGAATTAATAATTAAAACTGTACCTGATCGACGGTATCGGAGTCGGAGTCGTGGTAGTTCTTGGTGATCTCAAGGCAATACAAAACGGAGCCGTTAGAACTAACGGAGGATATCTTGACGGGGTTACGAGGAGAGAAGAAAGAGGATCTCCAATTGTTGACGAGACCTTCGTCCACAATCACAAACCCTTCCACGTAATCAAACTTTAGTTGACCATGCATCGATATCAAGTACTCTTGGTCCTCCGTAAACACCTTGAAGCTCGAATACAATACTCTTATCCATCTCACCTAATACATCATTTAGGGCTTTTTAGTAACATAACTTTGATATATAAATCCATTAAAAAAAAAACAAATGTCACCAACAGTTAAAACGCTATAAGTAATAGACCCGCCAAGAAGTTTTATTACGTGACTACATAAAATCAATTTCTAAAAATAAATATTGTACCCTTTGGGGAGCAGGTTCGAGAGAGATTCGTGCTCGTGTAATGATCCCAAATTGACCTAATCCACCAAGAACTCCATGGAATAGCCTTGTGTTCTGTTCTTCTGAACATCTCATCACCTCTCCTTTCCCTTTTTTTTTTTCAATTTTTTTTTTTGTTATTAAAACTTCAACTAAATTCAACAAAAACCATATGTATATGAATGTTTTATACTAACCAGTTACAACGTCGAGCTCAAGGACGTTACTAATCTGAGGACCATGGTGAAAAGCTTGACCACTAATTCCTGCATTGGAGAGCGTACCACCAACGGAGAGATACAAGTAATCAGTCCATGACTTTGGTGCTAAGCCATGCTCCAACGTTTTCTTCAACACATCGACCCATAATTCTCCACCCCAAACGTCCACATACATTTCCTCCGGTCGGACAAGTGGCTCCGGCGTCCCGGTTTTGCGGTGGTTCATCTCAACCACCACTCCGTTCCTCCCCGTCGCGGCCTGACCGTTTATGGAGTGGCCGTGGCCTCGGGCTGAGATCGGGAACGCCGTGGCTGAACCGTAAGCTGTTCTGACGAGTCGCGCCACGTCTTCGGCCGATGATGGATGAAGCACGGCTAATGGCTCTTCCGGCGACTTTAACATACCGAAGTCCGAAGAGACGGAGGCTAAGTCGGAAGGATGGAAGGTGAAGTGGCCGTCGACATCTATGGCTCCGATTCTGAGGAGCTCGCTCGGACCAACGGCTATGATCAGTGTACACATCGCGAACGTCATGAGAAGAAAGCTTGACGTCATTTCAAGAATCATCAAGAATCAAGAACAAGAATAAAGATTTGTGTCTCTCAGGACGCCAAATGGGAAGGGAATATATAGAAGAAGAGAAGATATGATAATACTGTTTTCGATGATGAAAGATTTGATATGGGGAAATGAAAAAAACATTTATAGGAGATCCTTGGGAGTTCGTGAGAGCTAACGTAAGCCCAGATTACGCTTTGAAGATTTTCTGAGCAACATGCACAGATTCTCTCTCTTTTTTTTT
>PKML01071390.1:57382-127364 GCA_002933935.1 Eutrema yunnanense | reverse complement strand
AGAACCAACCTAAGTGAAAGACTCATCCAAGATCATCCTAAATCATCATCATCTAACCATCAATCAACCATTGACTAAAGATGCCTAAACATTAAATGCACATTCATTCTTATGACATGGATCACACAAGTAGATTAGTTCACGTCCATGATACTAATCCATTTACAAATCATCTAGTTATCAAGAACTTCCGTTCGCAACTAAATGATCAAATCATTAAGCATTAGTTCATACAAGTCAACAATTCACCTTAATCATCAATTTCCATTGGCTAAGAATTGAATTACATGCTTAGAAGTTTTCTAGACATTTCATCGAACACCTTCCGGGCGAGAAATGTCTTAAGTTCTAGAAATGAGTTGTCAATTCGATTCTAGCATTAAGATCCATCCTAACATGAGAACAAATGTTTATCTAGTCCTAAGCATCAACAATCAACCATCAAACCAACCAAATCAAGCAAAATCCAAAATCCAACAAAAAGGTCAACTCATAAGAACATGACGAACACAAGAGAAAAAGACATAGAAATGAAGAACAAGAATCAAATAAACATAATATAAAGATAGGTTGAAGAATCCTTCACTAGAGTGGCATGAATGATGAAGATCCATCCAAAATTATCATAAGAAGAGTTTGGGATAAAACCCAACTCTAGAAAGAAGAAAACTTAACATGAAAATTAGGTTTTTAGGAGTTTTATTGAGAAAAGGGGCGGACCGGGTCGACCCGGTCGAAATGGGTCAAATCTGGTCTTGTGTATAACCTTTGCTAAAACCATGATATCTCCTGGGATACATGTCCGAATGGCCTCAAAACACCTCCTGTGGACAGCTAATACACATGGCTACAACTTTTGTGAAGGCCAGTGAGGCTAAATCAGACTGGAGACCATTCGTCCAGCCAGGTCTTTCAGGCATGTCGGGTGGCTTCGTTCAAACGGACATACTCTCAGTAAAGTGGCTATATCTAACGAACCATGTATCCGAATGACCCGAAACCACTTCCTGTAGTCAGCTAATTCACTTGGCTACAATTTTCATGAAGACTTCAGATTAAACTGGGCACGGTAAGGTCTTCATTTGGCCTGATCTTTGAGTCACTTCGGCTGCATCGGTCGGCCACAACCCGATGCCACGCACCGATGCACTCTCAGATTTTGCAGAAATTCCATCGGTCGGTGGCATTGGTGTCTGGCGCACCGATGCCATTCTTTTCATCGATTGTGAGCTTTCCATCGGTCGGCATCGGACCGATGCCACGCACCGATGCATTCTCGGATTCGTTCTACATCGGCCAGGCAGAGACGTCTTTAGTAAATCCGCGATAACTCCTTAACCAAATGTCCAAATGGCCTGAATCCAACTCCTGTAGACAGATGATTCACTCCTCTACAACTCATATGAAGACCGTTGATGCTGATTCATAACGGAGGGCCTTCGTCCATCTACATCTTTCCGGCGTCTCGGATGGGCTTTGCATTCCTCTTATGCTCCATAACTACAAACATTATCAATTGTCTCCAAGACACCTAGAAACACTCCAAATGCATGCAAAACTCACTAAGACCTAATGCAAACACCTATTACTCTAATAAAGACCTAAATGCTATAAAAGATATGCGAGACACATGTATGAGACACAAAACACCAAATAATATGCATGCTAAAAAATATAAAATATGGGTTTATCACCATCTTATTACGTCAATCAATCATCGTAAAGGGGACCTAGTGGTTTTCTATTTTGTGGTTATGTTTTCAAATAAAACATAAACATTAATAGTGTTTTGTTCTTTTTGGTTCTACTTTTTCATTGTCGACGTGAATTGAGAGCTTTGGAATGTACCTAATTGGCTAATTGATCAAATTGAAAGTTTTGGACCAAAGCTAAAACCCAAAGCCTCCTCCATCGACATCACATTATGGCCAATCATTTTCCGAAAATCTCGAAAGTCTCTAAAAGAATATTTAAATTTAATGTATTGAATCGAAATGTGGACTTTTATGATGATTTTGTGTTGGGATACACATCACATTTTTCTGTCCTCTAAATATTGGTTTTTTAGAGTCCGCCCACATATAAATCTGTTTGCATATTAGGTGTTTTGTGGAGTGTGTCTATGTTGTGTGGTCAAAACTTACTGTGATGAGAGTACATATAGGTTTTATTGGTATAACTGATAGTAGAGTAGTATCATTAAACAGTAAAAATAATATGCTGCTAAAGATGTATGCTCTGATAAAATTAACTATCAGAGCATACACCTTTTAAGTATAAAATTATTAGCAAAGCTATAAAAAATTTGTATAAAATTATTTAATATATTTATTCGTAAGCATTATATCTATACTTATTTTTATAATATAATTTTTAATATTTTTTTATATATCAATTGTATTTATTATATTATATTTTTATTTAAATTTTTATTTGAAAATTAATTAAAAAATTTGTAAATATTGTTTTTAAAAGTATAAAATTTACAATTTAGTATAAAATATTTTTTTGATATTATTTAACAAAATAAATTAGTTATATAAAATTATTTTATTTTTTTTGATATTTTATAGGTTAATGTTTTACCAAAAGTTTCGTATGAAATCATAGAGAGGGAAGCATTTGCAGAGCATCTGTAGCTTCTAAATGCTTTCCTTAATGCTTTGTTTATTGGTTGATAAAAGACTTAATGCTTTTTAAAATGTTCTACCAATCAAGGCCATAGACTATGGTGATTCCGCCAAAAACGTGATTCCGCGTTTTCCCGCCAAAAACGTGCTTCCGCGTTTTTCCGCAAAAAACTCGATTCCGTATTTTCCCGCCAACAAAATGGTTCCACGAATTCATTAACAATTTACGATAATTAAAGAAAATTTGTCAATTCATAATATAAATATATTATAATATTATTTATTATTTTTAATTTTCTCATTTTTTAAAATTATTAATAATATTTATTTAAATAATTTTTTTTTTCATGGGTCACCCATTTGACCTATTTTGACACCCCTAGCCATAGTATCAATGAGATAATATAAAGCTTGATAAATTTATCGAAAGTTCATAATTATTCACAATTTATATAAGTAAAACAGTTAACAAAACTAGATAATTTTTTTAAAAAAATTTCCTAATCCGTGTTGGATTTTATAAATAATATTTTAAATACTACTAACCTCAATGTAAAACTAATAAAACATATACTCTATCCTACGACAAAAACATGGCATATGCTTTGTTTCCAAAGCTCTATATAAAACTATTATTTTATCATTATTGGCTAAATTTTGAGATGAAACCACTGATTCGTTTTTCTACGAAAGCGATAATTAGTTTTGTTTCTGTGAATTAATATCGAATGAATTTGCATAATAATGGTTTTGTCGCAACATAGACAAACGATTCCAGTTGATCAACAACAAAAAAAAGACAAAAGACAAACGATTCCAAAGCCCACGTGCCTTGAACTCGTCTTTATCCTACTACACTTCTATTGGTTCTCCCGTTGATTTAGTGGCAAGATATTGAGGCTTTTCACATAATATCATTTATTTCAATTTTTATTAACAAATTAACATTTTTAAAAATCTTAATAAAATATAACACTTATTTTACTGTTCAATTCAATTTATCCATTTGCAATACGGCTTATCAATAACAAGAGTAAAATTATTTTTTCACACAAAAATGACAACTATTTTTAATACTTTAAAAAAATGCTAACTTGCTAATGAAAGTTGAAATAAGTGACATTATGTGCAAATATCTCCAAGATATATTGAATCTTGACATATCCTCTTTCTATATATTTGTAATGTTTTCATGCACATTTAATGTAGATTATAAATATGCGAGTTACTAGTTTTTGTGAAATAAAATTAAAAACCCTTTTAATATTTCAAAATTTATTGACATAGTATCAGAACATTAATACTCCAAACTTGTTTTATTCTTGATCGACATACTCTATTTCTTCAAACCATGTAATAATAAAAATTAAAATATTACGAGAATTACACTCAGCTCTCGTGTATTTGATTTTTTATGTTGCCATTAAGATGTCGAAGACAAGGATGTCTTAACTTGGAGTTTGTGGATTTTATGGACGACCTCCGAGCCGAGACCACTAAATCGGTTATTATGATAATGCTGTTGACATTTTTTTTTTTTTTTTAAAAAAAACTTAAGACACAAGTTTTTTCATGAACAAGAATTTCAAAGACCGTTAATATAAAGATTTGTAATTTAAATTTGAATTGACTCGACGATCCAAACAATATACGACGTTTTAGATTCTAACTTACGGAAGAAAATTGTTTTGAATTTGCCGGAGAATGTTGGGGTATGGCAAGATATGCTTGACACATCCTTTTTATATATTTGTAAATGTCTTTATGCACATTAAATGTATATTACTTGGCCTACAAGTATAATTAGGTTTAATCTTATTGTAAAAATATCCCAATTATTGGCTCTTTGTGAAATAAGAATAGAAAAACCTTTTTAATACTTCAAAGGTTTTTGACATCATTTTAGTTTCAGTTTAATTAATGAAAATCTTTCCATATTTCTTTTTAACAAATTATATTGTTTTTTTTTTTTTTTGGGATGTAGGGCTTGATTGGAAGGAGCTTTAGAGACTGCACACAGCCATATTTATTTCTACAGCTAATTTTTGTTTCCAATCATGATTTCTACAGATTTTTAAACCTACAACCCTTTGTATCCTTTTTTGGATGTAGAGAGCTATATTTCCACATCCCATATTTCCTCTCTTTCACTTTTTAAAAAGCCACAGCCAAAATCCTACAGCTAAAAAACCTACAGCAAAAAAACCACAGCATAAAACTGAAAGGTACAGCTGTTACCAATCAGGCCCCTAGTGTAGTTAATGAAAAGAACTCTCAGTTCAACGAAATATCAATTTGGCTGCAAGTGTGAAGATTTTTGTAAGTTTGGGCTTGATTGGAATGAGCTTTATAGGCTGCACACAGCCATATTTATTTCTACATCTAATTTTTGTTTCCAATCATGATTTCTACAGATTTTTAAACCTACAGCCCTTTGTATCCTTTTTTGGCTGTAGAGAGCTATATTTCCACAGTCCATGGACCTGATTGGTAACAGCTGTAGCTTTCGGTTTTATGCTGTGGTTTTTTTGCTGTAGATTTTTTAGCTGTAAGATTTTGGCTGTGGCTTTTTAAAAAGTGAAAAACATGAAATATGGGCTGTGGAAATATAGCCAAAAAATGATACAAAGGGTTGTAGGTTTAAAACTCTGTAGAAATCATGATTGGAAAAAAAAATTAGCTTTTAAAAATCTGTAAAAATCATGATTGGAAAAAAAATTAGCTGTACAAATAAATATAGTTATGTGCAGCCTCTAAAGCTCATTCCAATCAAGCCCCATATTTCCTCTCTTTCACTTTTTAAAAAGCCACAGTCAAAATCCTACAGCCAAAAAATCATAGCATAAAACCGAAAGCTCCAACTGTTACCAATCAGGACCTTTGTTTCAGCAAATGAAGATTCAAGATCATTTATGATACACACCTATATCCATATAGAATGGGCCATTTTGTATAATGAAGCCGATTTGCATAATTGGCTTATTTAAGGGCCCTTATTCGTTTATCTTCGATATATCTCTGAGTTTGATTTGCTCAAATTCTTTCGTCTTCTGTTGAGAGGTGTTTACAACTGGGCTTGTGAGATTGGGCTTCGTACTTGAGATAATGGTCTAACAGTTGGTTCAGCACATTCCATATCTTGCTTTACTTTGCTCTGTTATTCTGTTTTTCAGGGGATGTCTTCCTTCAGTCTTACAACAACAAAAATTCTCATGAATTCTATGTGAGGTATGAATAAGAAAGTGAGTAGAAAGAAAACACTAATCCATTGTCTCTGTCATTATATCAAGTTCCGAGACTTCTATTGCCACTCTTTGCAAAAAGAAAAATCCATAATTATCAGTCTTGTCTTTGAGCGCACAATTCAATAACAAGAAGATAAAAAGTACATGTGTTGATCCAACACGTCATGATTTTTAGTCTAATGTCTTGCTGAGCTGGGGAAAAGCTTCGGGTACGTCAAGAGGGTTTGAATAAGAAAGAGTGTGAGATCACTCACGACAAGTGCAAGACACAAGTCTAGTTATCGTTTGGACCGCAGCCGCAGAGAAAGTAACCGCAGACTCAAATATCTCTAACAATTTAGACTAATAATATAAACATTAATTTTTATAATTATATTAAGAACACGTGGCGTTTAAATAGTTAATGTAAATGGATAATAAAAAGTCTCTCAACTCGTGGGATATTCCAAAACCACATACACAGCTTCTTCCTCTCCTCTGGTTTATTATCCACCGGAAAACAAAACGCAATCACTCGAATATCTCTCAATTCAAATAAGGAATTTTTAAAGTTTTCGCCATCCCCTGTAATGGCGCTTCCACACACAGTCTCTTCACCTTCTTCGTTATCTCCTTCTCCTTCCTTCAAATCCAAGCCTCCGTTTCACTCTTCTCTATCACCGACCGTTGCCTTACGGAGTAGTAATCTCCGGCGGTGTAAACTCAGCTCCTTCCGATGCTCATCATCTTCCTTCTCCGAGAAGCACCACAACGCAAACCCTCCCAAATCCGATGACGTCGTCGAGCTTCCTCTGTTCCCTCTCCCGCTCGTCCTCTTCCCCGGCGCGGTCCTCCCGCTCCAGATCTTCGAGTTCCGTTACCGCATCATGATGCACACCCTCCTCCAATCCGATCTCCGATTCGGCGTCGTTTACTCCGACGCCGTCTCCGGATCCGCCGCCGAGGTCGGATGCGTCGGCGAAGTCGTTAAGCACGAGCGCCTCGTCGACGACCGATTCTTCCTAATCTGCAAAGGACAGGAGCGGTTTCGCGTCGCGAATCTCGTCCGCACGAAACCGTACCTCGTCGCGGAGGTGACGTGGCTGGAGGATCGTCCGTCGGGAGAGGAGAATCTGGAGGCGTTGGCTAACGAGGTGGAGGTTCTGATGAAGGAAGTGATTCGATTGTCGAACAGATTGAACGGGAAGCCTGAGAAGGAGGTTCAGGACCTGAGGAGAAACCAGTTTCCGACGCCGTTTTCGTTCTTCGTCGGAAGCACTTTCGAAGGAGCGCCGAGAGAGCAGCAAGCGTTGCTGGAGCTGGAGGATACGGCGGCGAGGTTAAAAAGGGAAAGAGAGACGTTGAGGAATACACTCAATTACCTCACTGCAGCTTCTGCCGTCAAAGATGTCTTCCCTTCGTCGTCTTAGTCCTATCTCTACTACATACAATCTCTTCTGTGTCTTGTCAGTGATTTAATATATATGCAAACTTGCTAAATTTGTAATTAATGGCTGTAAATTATGGTGTTTGGGATTTTGATATAGGATTATTGCTAAACTGAATGTCGTGCTTCTTCAGTTAGTAGTATTCACCTAGATTAGTCTCTCAAAACTGGAGAATGGTTCACTCTGGAGTGTTTAGGGTTTAGCAGAGTGAGTCTAGTGGTGTGTTTATTATTTCCATTACTCTTATTACGCTTCTTCTATCGAATCAAACTGCCGAGGCTTTTGATGGAACATTGCCTGCCTCAGTTGCTACTCGGCCATGCTCATGATCGGAGTTATTTTGCTCGAGAGTTGACTACACCTGACTGATGTATGGGTCCATCGCTTTATATGTCAAATGGCATTATGGTAGCTCCTATCATATATACGAAAAGGTGGGATCTTGCTTGAGTCGCATCAAATCTCATGAAAGTTATACCTAAAGCGATATGGATCAGGATATACTTTTCTTGCAAGTATCAGTGTAAAATTGACTCTAGCAAATGTTCCAAACTGCAAACATTTAAAGCAGATATTAAACTAACCAGAAAACGAAAAAAAAAAAAAAAACAAGATCCAGAGGAGGCCGTGGTTATGGCCGAAATGGGGTTATTCACGTGGCCGTGGCTATGGTGGGCGCGGTGGTGGTGGCTATGGATATGGTAGACGTGGCCATGTGAGAGGCGTATCTAATCGTACGTTCTAAATGTCGTATGCAAAAAGCATTTCAAAAGACTCAAAGTCTTGGAGTAAGAAGTCAGACAAGTTAATTGGCAATATATAGTGCCTTTGTTCTTTGGTGTTTGTATGTTATTTGTTTGAAACTTTAGACTTGACGTTAGTGAAATGCTTATGTCTATAACTTCTTGCTCCTTCAGTGTTTTCCAAAGAGAGGTCCATTATGTATTTACACTTATTGTCAAATAGCTAGGGACAAGTGTACTCCAACTCTTCTCGCTGTCTTCAACATTTTATTGTGTTGTAGAGGTGTTTTTGTGCTATTTTTCACCAGATATCGGATTCAAATCCACCATTAACAAAATCCCAATTGAACAAGAGCATTCATGCTAAGTAATCTTATTGTTTTCCTGTATTATCAAAAGACTCAACTGAAATCTACTTAATTCGTTTTTCTTTATTCACAACTCACAAGGGTGTCTAAAATGTTATTTGTCGCCAAAAATAATAGGTGTTATTAGATATTAGTTTTGCAATTTAATTGATTTTGTGGATTATGTTTAGTAATTTCCACAATAATCTATTTGAAATTGAACTACTTAAATTTTATAAATATTTTAATTTGAGAAGGAAAATAAAAGTTAGATAAATTGGAATCGGAGTTCTGTAGTTTTTTTTTACAAAATATCATACATTAAATCAAGTTAAAACGATATGGTGATTGTCTCTAGAAGTATTTTATACTGATTTGGTCTGATTTATATGAGAAAAGATATAGCCTCGTGTTTGCGCCGCTTTTGCGATAGCATCGGCACATATATTTTGGTTACGATGAATTTTACTTAACCTAAAAGTATCAAAATATCATCTAAGATCATGGAAATATTTTAGTTCCGATTGGAGAGTTGACTGATCCTTTGGGCCTTCCGTCATCTTCAGTAGCTCTGCACAATCTGTCTCAAAACATGCCGATATAACGTGTTTTTCTCTTAAGCATGCCATTATCCAAAGGAGTCCGTCTAGCTCCGTGTGTAGTGACGAGAGGCTTCTGTGATACCCTTTTTGTTTGGTAGTTTGTTGTCCCGTGATATCCCTTAGACTCCATCATAGTTCACTGACCGGTTTATAATCGATCCAAAAGGCATCGATTTGGCATATCGGAATTTAGGGGTTTAAGGTGGACATTCTTTATGTGACTTGGTTGGGCTGGTCTTCTACTGCTTCTTCGCTATTCTTCAGGTTTACGATTCTCCAGTTTTTCTCCTCAAGTTTAACTATTTGGAAAGTGTCTTCCGGAGAAATTTCTTTTTCGTTGAATTTTTTTTTTTTTTATCTTCTAAATGTACAATATGATTTATGAATACTTGTTTAATTGAGGTTCAAATAGTCTGAACTCTTTTGTTCTCCAAAATAAAAAAACTATATTTCAATAGAGAAATGTACTCGGAAAAGAACCTTGAACGGAATATCATCCGAAGCTTTGTAGTTATCGGCTAAAAGAATATGAGAAGAGGCCGCCTTTTCACGTGTGTCTCGGCCACAAAATGTATTTCTGAAAAAGAGAAGAGAAGATTCAGTGAAATTTGTTTCGTCTTCTCTCGAGGAACCAACTTCGGGACACGCACGTTTAGTCTGCGTGTACATATTAGCCACCACATGACTGACTCTCACACACACACATACGTACTTGTGCTCCACGTGACACTTTAAAAGTTAAAAGGCTGAGAGAGCGGATAACATAGAAAAAAAATTTGGTGACTCCATCAACCAAAGGCTTATATGATTTCATAGAATTTACGAATTAGATTATATGATTTATCTGTTGCACAGAAAAATAAGCTTATATGATTTATCTTAATAACTATTAGCGTAGCTTAAGTGCTTAACTAAATTTTTTTATCTGCATATCAAAACTATTCCTTACGTTTGATATTATATTACGTCTTTATCATATTATATTTGTTTCAAAATAAATAATGTGTAGTATTTTAGATACAAAATATCAATCTATTTTTTTATCAGTAAAAAAAGTAATATGGTTAGACAGTTAGTTTTCAGATTTTATTGTTTTGTTAATTTCGCTATTTGACATCAAATAACCTCATATAGTCATATTTGTCCACTATATATTTGTTTGTAGCTGTTTTATATTGCGTAAAATCCATAATTGGATATTGGAGTGGAAAAGCATTCACACCGATTAGACCCCAAAAAAAAACAAGCATTCACACCGGTCCATTAATTCGTAGTGATATATATCTTTTATTTCCCCAATCACGGACGACCTTATCCATATCTCTCTCTTTCTCTCTCCTGGTTTTACAATCTTTGTTGCCAAAAAGAGAAGGGCCTCTCGAGACAAGTGTTAGGATTACACACAACACCAGCTTCCTCTTCTCGACACGACCCTCCGTCATGTCTGCGCCAGCTATGTCTTCATCATTGCCACGTTTCATCACTCTCTTCCACTATATATACACACTTGCACATTTCCTCATGTCTTTGCCTTATCACTCACCAAAAATCGTCACATAACAACTCATTCGAGCTGTCAACATCATCCATAGAGCCAAAGGTAATGATGGTTGGTGCGAATAAGAAACAACGTACGGTCCAGGCTAGTTCGAGGAAAGGCTGTATGAGAGGAAAAGGTGGACCCGAGAACGCGTCTTGCACTTACAAAGGCGTTAGACAACGCACTTGGGGCAAATGGGTCGCTGAGATCCGTGAGCCTAACCGAGGAGCTCGTCTTTGGCTTGGTACTTTTGACACCTCCCGCGAGGCTGCCTTGGCTTATGACTCCGCAGCTCGTAAGCTCTATGGGCCCCAGGCTCACATCAACCTCCCCGAGTCCTTAAGAAGTTACCCTGATACAACGTCCTCCGGGACCACCCCAAGCAGCAACACCGGTGGAAAAAGCGGCGACTCGGTCAATGAAGAATCGCCGTGTTCATCCAACGAGATGATGTCATCGTGGGGAACAGAGGAGATATCATGGGAACATATGAACGTGGATTTGCCGGTAACGGATGATTCTTCAATATGGGAAGAAGCTACAATGTCATTAGGGTTTCCGTGGGTTCATGAAGGAGATGATGATATTTCTCGGTTTAATACTTGTATTTCCGGTGGCTATTCTAATTGGGATTCCTTTCATTCCCCACTTTAAGGTTTCACTGAACTCTTCTTAATTATTAAGACCTTATCATATACAATATACATACACAGAATCGTCACTGTGATCTAGGAATATGTGTAAATAATAAATATACATCAGCTCCGTGTAATTACTATATATGTGATTTGTCTGTAGCGTAAAAGCAGATTATTACTACATAAAAAAAGACAGTTGTGTGTCTCGAATGCAAAAATGTGTCTTGGGGAAAATTAGAAGTGCAATGTATCTGTGTAATGAAAACGGAATATTACGTTTTGTGTGTAACGGTCAATGTTAAAACAGCATATGTCTGTTTCTGTGGGCTTGACTATTGCTTGTTTGTTGTGTTGTATCTTTTTCTGTTTTGTTTGTTCTCGCATGTCTTCTGCATGGCAAGGTCAATTACACCACATAAGCTGGCCCGTTTGTGCCGGCCTAAAACTATATTTTCGGCCCATATCTATGGTCTCCATCTAGAAGTTGATGCAAACACAAATCTTGAATCCACATAATCCACTAACATATAAAATTTTGGTTTTCAATGCCAAACTAGCATGCACTTTGTGTCTCTGGTCATAGAATACATAGCAAGTAGGTCTAGTAGGCCTAGAATCGGATCGGATATCCGGAAAAATTCCGCTATTTTTCTATCTTTATCCGATTTTAAACTTAAGGTTTGCAAACAATTTTTAGGCACGTGCTGTTGTCAAGAATCTCTACGGTGTAAGACCCTAATACCAATATATAAGGGATTTGGACTAATCCACTCATTGCCAATTGGTTTTGAGTTGGAAGTCCATGAAACTTAACATGGTGTCAGAGCCCGAACACACACTGTCCGTAATCCGGCCCAGAAGAAGGTCCGACCACCCCGACCCGATGATTGATGGTCTGTCGAGATTAATGGCTAGAAAAGCCATTATTTCGAGGCGGGGGTATTGGGATTATGTAGAGGTTAATGGGTTATGGGTCTTAATCTCTAGGGAGTGTGAAGATTGTCCCACATCGGAAGTGGGAAGGGACATTGAGTAATATATAAGGGATAAGGGACTTGGGCCAATCCACTCATTGCCAATTGGTTTTGAGTTGGAAACCCATGAAACTTAACACGAAGATCGAAGATTGGAGGAGCATATGGATACCAGGTGGCGGAAATCAGGCATGGAGAAGTTGATTGGAAGAGTGGTCATGTAATCGACGACAGATTTGACGTTGATTAGAGAGAGGAGGTCGATTCGAGGTAAAGGAGCTTCTCGTGGATGTGGGTTTCTAGAGTTTTGGAAATGGAAGGCTAGCTGTAAAGAGGAAAAATATGGGGATTTGAAAAGAAGAAGAATGGTGATGAAAAAGAGGTGTTTGGTTTGAAGGAAATGGGAAATTGTGGTTTGTGGAAGCAGAGCAGAGAACGCGAGGGAAAAAATGGTGGTGAGGAGGAGGAGGAGAATAATATTGGATTGGGTTGGGTTCGGGTTTGAAAAGAGTCTCCGGTATTTTGATGATTATTATGTTGAATTGGGCTTTATTGTAATTGTATTTGAAATTTTAAAGTAAGGAATGGTTTTAATGGGGTTTCAATTAATTTCAAAACAAAAGAATACATGTATTAAAACGGATTTTGGATATCTAATCCTAAAATTGTTTATTATCCTGATTTGGATTACCCGGATATTTTTAATTTCGGATCGGATTCTGGATTTCAGATAATAATTTCAGCTTTAATAGCAAGTAATTTTCTTAATGAAGATGATATATATATATATATATATATATATAAAGACCGGATTGAATTTTTAGAGGTGTATTTTGATTATTTTTGGGATACAGAGCAACATAAATCAGTTTGGTATATGGATATGATTTTGAGTCGAGTTCAGTTTTTCTGTCATATATATTTTAAATGTTGTCTTTAATTCAGCTTTTTACTTTTTGTTCATTTGGTTAAAATTCGATTTCGAGATTTTGGATTCTTGGATATTAAATCAATTTTAACCAACTTGTTTTTCTTGATCAATTTTAACAGATCACTTTCTTTACTTCAATTCAGATGAACCGATCGATCCAAATTGAATATCCTGACAGTAATCATTAATCGAGACCATAAATGCAAATTATAACATTCTATTGATCATGATCCAAAAGGAAAAAGAAAACCCACAATGAAAATGACACTAATATATCAGCCAAATATTTTATATATAGAGAAGTCCCAATCCAAGCTCCCACATAGTTTGCATCATCGTCATCTTCACCACCATCCTCCTCATGAAGACATGAACAATGATGCCACATCCACTTTTTTGTTGTTCTCTCCTCAAAAACCTTTCTTAGGGTAATTAATATTAAGAAAGAAAAAAAAAAACAGACACAAAAGTCATAAAACACAACGGCACACCATTGTTTCCCTTTTTAATTGGGTAATGGCATTTGTAATTATTAGCTCGAGAAAGACTCGAGTGGTCAAACATTGTCCGTTGACTGATGGAGCAGTGGAGCTGTGATGGACGATTTGATGGAGCCACGAGAAACGGGTGCACGTTCGATACCATGCTCCGCGGAGGACTGGATCGCTGCCTTTTCAAGAGCTGCAAATTTCCTCTCCTCGCTCTTACCGTACAACACAAAGTAAAGTCCCGTTATGATCAGCGCAGCTCCAATAATCCTGCCATTCGAGAACCGCCACGTGCCACAAAACTGTTAAAATTCTTGTTTCGCTCCTTCGAATAATTTTTTTCAAAAAATTCATATAAACCGCCCTTATGTATGGTTTATTAATTTTACATACCCGCCCAAGTAAAACTCTTCGCCTAAAGCAATCGAAGCCATAATCGCAACGACCAAAGTCTGAACAGGTTGGTAAACCGCAACGAAGACTGGACCCCCTCTGTCAATACACCAAATTTGAACCGCAAACGCGATTCCAGAAGCCACTATTCCCTGAAATTAACCCAATGTAAGGACTAAATTTTCCATTTTAAAACAATAGGGCGTAAATGGCAATATTTAAGAAATTAACTGCAAAAGATGAAAACGTAAGAAGGGAAAAAAAAAACTAACGGCGTAGAGGATGGTGAAAAGCTCCCAACCGGAGTGGAAAACCCAAGCCTGAGAATCTCTTTCACAGAAAGCAGCGATGATCAAGAACTGAATGATTCCGAAGAAACAAGTGTAAGACGTAACCGAGAGCCTCGCCGGATAAGATTTGAGAACCGGAGCTTGAAAAACGAGCCAAGCGGACCATGAGAGACAGTGACCAATCAGGTAGATGCAACCAAGGGTCCAGTTTTTCGGCGCGGCGTCTCCTAACGGCGCTAATACGGCGGAGTTGGTGGTGAGGAGCTGAGCGTGGAGGTGGCTAGTCGGAGTGTAGATGGTGGGACCCTTGTAGAGAGTGATGACGGAAGCTCCGGCGACGCAAAGAGCTGTTCCTAAGACTTTGGAGATACCGTCTCTTCTGTTTATTCTAACTTTCTCAATCCTGAGATTGTTTTTACACATACATAACGTAAACAGTGTGTTACTATCAATATCATAATATTATTAGTACTGTATAGTTTTGTAATTTAATTGGAAATGGCAATTAATGTTGTCTACGTGTATTATTATCCACTTATAGTAGGTTTCTTTCTTCCATGTTGAAAAGTCAAACGAACATTATTAAAGTAGTTCGTTTATTAATTATATCCCCTAGCTCTAGCTGTCCATAAGTTTTTAAAATTATTTCTGTCTCTCTTTTTTGAAAAATAAAAGATGAGAACAAAGAAGAGAGATGGATCGATGCCTGAGAAGAGCAGCCATGAGAAAGGTAATGGCGGGAACAGAGTTTTGCATGGAAGAAGCAAATGTTGGTGAAGTGTTGTCCAGTCCCAACAAGTAAAACCCTTGGTTCGCCGTTATTCTGTCGTGTAATAACAAATTTATCAATAATCCAATTTTATTACTAATACAAAAAAATATACAAAGTGAGGAATATAAATAAATATATATGTATATACCCGATGAGTGCCAAAAAGAAGAACTGGATGAGAAAGTTGAGAGTAATCGCTGGTCTCTCCTTCCTGATTACACACAAGTATTGTTAATTAATCACAATAAAAAGGAAGAAACATTAAAGGGTTTTAATTTAAAAAGGTTACTTTTCGAGGAAGTAAGCGAAGGGAAGGAGAAGAAGCAAAGCGATGATGTTACGATAAACAGGGAAGACAAGTTTGCTGATTCCCATGTTAAGAGCAGCTCTCGAAACCACGTGGAAACCCGCGTAACCGAATTGTAACGTAAGCATCGCTATGTGAAGCTGAAGCTTCTCCGGAACTCCCCATAACGTTCTCCGGTTATCGGTGTTATCCGCCATTGGAACTGACCTTTGAATCGACGAAGATGGAGAAGGAATGAGTGTGTTTGATTGAGGAAAAGGAGTGAAGTTGTGGAGATATAAATATAGGTAGATAGCTATCTCATTCCCCTCTTTGGCTGTGGGAACCACACCACACTTGAGAGTTTTAATATGGTATCTCTATTAAATGTATATTGTTATAAACTTATAACAGTGTTAAATATTGAAAGAGAAAAAAAAATGGATCTAGGTACGGATTTAGGTACATTATGATTTTTTTATTGTTGGTTCCGATCGTAAACAAAATTTGTTAATTTGGTATATACTAGGATTTTTGAAGGCTTTCAACTATGATATCAAATTGGTAAATCGAAATTTATATTATTGTCTCGCTATTGTTATATGAAGGCTTTCAACCCACCATCGCGATGAAATTATGGATCTGATTCTGCAGTCATATGCTCATGTTGACACTTGCCGATGGAATGTTATCAAACTTTTGCTCCAAACCATTGTCTATGCTATTTGAAAAGAGAGAAACGCAAGAATCTTCACCTTCATCTCCACTCCACCGAATATGATCAAAGTTTTGGTAGACCGTACGATGCGGAATCGCCTCATTTCTTTCCCTTCAAAGAATAGTACTTCTATTCCTCTCTTTAAATTTTACTTTAGTTGTATTTCTCATCCGGTATGATATAATCTCTATCTTGTTAAATTCTATTATGGGTAACTTGTAAGGGTAAATAGCTATAGCATATATTAGTTTGTAACTTTAACTATTTTTTGGTATAAAATCTTAACATTAAAACCAAAAAAGTATAATCATATAGGTTTACTGTTGCATATCATAATCCCCACCTCCACCCCCAAGTTTTTTGGTTATTACTCGGTATTTTTCATAATATAAGATGTTAAAAACACGGAGACGAAGAAAATTATTTTTTTTCAAAAATTATCAATTATTATTTAGTATATAATTTTTAAAAAATTAACTAATTATAAAAAATTGGATAAATTTAAAAATTAACTAATTATATATTTTTTAAACCTAATTATAAAAATTGCATAAATTTAATTGATCACACGGTATCCAATAAATAAAAATTTGCAAAAAAATGTGAGAATATTTTATATTTTGAAACAAACAAAAAAATCTATAAAACATCTTATATTATAAAACAAAGGAAGTATTATTATTATTTTATTTTATTTTTACATTTTTTGAGATTATTCTTGCGTAAAACTGACCGGATTGCTTTTAACAATGTTTCGTCTACAAAGAGAGATCGATCAGCCTTACTTAAAATTCGATTTCTGTTGTATAATATGATTAGTTAACATTTATCATCACTTTTGATAGAATGTTGGTTAATTATATGTGTCATGGTGTCTAAAAGTAATGTTTTTAAAACCGGACAGGTGACCGAACTAGGAAAACTCTTGGGTCATGGGTTAATATGGTTCAACCGGGTTTGATAATTTTTTTTCAAATAATTGTATACTAGGATTCAACATGCGCTAGCTATATAGCGTTGAATAATTTTTTCTTAAAAAATGTTTTGAATTTTTTTTAAAAAAAATTATCTCAATTTTATAATATGTCTAACTAATGATTATATATAGAACTGTCAATCCGGACTAACATGTCTACTTAATCCGTTTTGCAATAAACTAAAATATTATTCGGGCTAACCCACAAAGATTTATAATCTTGAAAACATAACTTTAATATGCATCGTTTAATGACTATGGTTTCTGTGACCAATCCACAAACTCTTAAAAAATTAATTTTTTCGTGTCTAACTCTTTATAAAATTAGTATAATATTTTTCAAACTTTTGTATATATATATATATATATATATTCAAATAAAATATAATAATCATAGGAAAAAAATATTGCAAGATCTCGAATATATATTTTTAAATATGTAGATTGATTATTTTTTAATAATATCATAATATTTAAGAAATTAAATAGTAAATAACCTCTTTAATGGGAAATAAATATTTATCATATCCTCATCAATAATTTTAAAAGATAATTATATCATTTCCTATTTCAATGATCTTTTCTTATTTGTAATGACATAATAAGTAATATAACTTACAAAATAAAGTTTATTTTCCTAAATAACTTCTTAAATAATAATATAGATGTTATTATACTCGACATATATAACTTCTAAATAATTTAATATTGAATGAAAAAATATATTATTTGAGAAAATTTCAATAGTTTAAATTTACAACAACACCAAAATAAAATAGAATAGCAATGATTAAAAAAAAAATACTTCAATAGTTTTCATCTACAACAACACCGAAATAAAATAGAGTAGCACATTCGATCTTCTTTGTCCAAACCTTCACCACCTTGAACAATTAAGACTCTTTAGAAATTCTATTCTATTGTTTTTAAAAAGTAAAATAATAAAAAAATTGAACATTGGCTTAAAGCGTAAAAACTAAAAACCAAATGAACATGTTTTAAGTTTTTTTTTTATATAATTGAACCCGGTTTAATGTGGTTCGCTGGTTTCTAGTTTTTTGGCGGTTCAATTCGGTTTTAACCGGTTTAATTCTTTATGGGTTTTATTATCAAGCCAACCCGGGTATATCCCGGTTTGTGGTTTAACCTGGTCGGACCGCCGGTCCGGTCTAGTTTTAAAAACATTTGGACTATAACCCGGTCCGGTGTTCATTTTACATCAAATTGAATTACCCATTGGCTACTGGCATTCCTTGTTAGAACTTAGAGGTTATGATAGATAAACAATTCTGATTGGTTAACTATATATGAATGAAGTTGTTAAATTAAAATCAATTGATTAAACAAAGGGCCCGCAATTTTAACTGTTTTTTATAGAATGTGTAAAGGGCAAAGGCTGTCTTCCACATTCTTTTAAATTTTTTTCCTGCCTGTTCTAGCTGACATGACAACCTTCACGCCACTACTCATTAACGCAGCCATCATTATTCTTCTTAATTTTTGTTTTTAATTTTTAATCATAAATCATTTTTAATCTGAAAAAAGTAAAAAGCACAATTGTTAAATCCTGTATTCCCTCAATATGCACTCACTATCTTAGACATTATAATGGTTTTAATTTGTCCTTTCCTTTCATATTTATTGGGCAGCATGGCATTGCGACTAATTATTACTTGTACAGTACTTCTCCAGGAGAATAACAATCTTATATTATTACTATAATTGAATTTTCGTTTTAACATATTTTTATTTACTTCTTTGTAAATATCTATTAATTGTGTATGCTAAATAATTAATTTTGTGGGGACGAGCCCCACGCGCACTCGCGAACCGTGAGACCCATAGTACCTCCTATTTCGTAGGCACACCCACACGCTCAATATTTATGTACACGCTTACACCAATATTATTATCTGTATTTGTCCTCAATTATTTTTGTTGTGTTTTCTTATTCTCAATAATCAATTACTTTAGCGTTAATTCAAGTACTCAAATATACTATATGTATACTTATAGAATTGAATCATCGAACAAATTATGGTTGCTTGTATGCTTTCATTTTTCTCTTTCTTTTTGTTTTGTTTTTTTTGGAAAGACCGACAATATATACACAGAGAGACTTATTTGGTAAAATGTGGTCGAAACATGTGCATATCCACGTGAAAACAAACCAGATATGTATATATTTTTTTTTCCCTTCCACGTATGTATAAATATAATCGCGATAAAAAAATGCTCATGGAATTTCTTTTCACAAAACCGTTTTAGATTAACCATATGTAATATTCATTATATTTTCCGTTTTATTATAACTATCTTTTTATTTTGATGCACAATAAACTATTTCTATTGGAAATATTAAACACCTTATTATACATCGAGTTAAACTATTTTTATTTTCACGTAACACTAAGTTATACAAGCCTATTCAAAAAGAATACCCCAAATACCATGATCTTTTCTTTTAATTTTTTCGTAAACTTGTAGGAAACTTTCATACAGAATTAATACTATTATTAAACAGATACAATACTAACTATATGTAGTTGTAGCTACCAATATTATCAATAATATATAAATAAAATCATATTCCATCGGTGTTAAAACATTTCTAGTGCACCTAAAACAAAATCTTAATTTTTTGTATAAAATAAAAAGTTAAAAACGTAATTAATACTTAATACTAGAGAGGAGTATTCAACGAAAGAAAAAAAAAAGTGAGAGAGGAGTGTCCATTTTTTTTTACTTAAGAAAATTGAAGATTTGTGATGAAACTGGCCGTACAAGTGGCACACGTATGCTCAACCGTATTCATAATACCATTTTTCGAGAAGCTCCCTTCATTGCAACTTCCAAATCTAAATACAGTTTATGTAAATACATATATATTTAATCATATACAAAAATCAGTACATACGTTTGAATGATTAAACTACAGGAAATTATTAATTCCTCTGTGAAGCCAACTGGATCAAACATTCGTCGTATTATTATTGTATGTTTGAAATTGGGAATTATTCTTTTCAAATATAATGCTATTTATCAGCAAATCGCAAGAGATAATAGTATTCAATATGAACGGTATGGAAGCATAACAAATCCAGCACCAAAGAATAGTTTCTTAGCTATATAGGGCTTATGATAGGATATATAACTTAGCTTCATGATTTATACTATATTTTTTTGTTTTTATATCATTCTCAAATGATGTTTCGTAGTTACCTATGCGAAACTAGCATTTAACTAATAACCTAAATTTTCCCATTAGCAAATATAATTCAAAATAACAAGTTAATCATGGAGGGTAGGATCAAATAATACTATAAAAGATCACTCGTTAAAAAAAATTGTATGCAAGATCACTCGTGAAAATAATGATCTTTTATTAAAGATCACCAAAGACCATTTTATAATAAAAAAAGGGCATATTATTGATGGTAAAGATTAAAGGTTCACTATTAATTTGCCCAAATTCCGGAACTAGTGCTTAGAGAGTCTTTACTTAATATACAACTACTGGAATTAATTAGCAATTTTCGTCTTTGTGACAGAAGATAAACCCTTGTTTGGTTTAGAAGAAGAAAACAAATCCCTTTTTAAGTTGAAAAAGAAGACAATAAATCCTTTTATCTAAGTCTCTCTCTTTCAGCGGGTAAAGGGTAAAGAAACGGGTCGGGTAAGGACCCAGCAAGACACTAACGTAACGGGTCGGGTAAGGACCCATCAAGACAGTAACGATGACGAGCAGACGAAGAAGAAGAGGGAGACCAATCTTAGTTGGGATATTTAAATGCTTTGTCTCCTTTTTTCTTCACTTTATTTCATTTCTTTATCATCTTTGCTCTCCCACGAGCGAATCTTCTTGTCTCCGATCTATCTCTCTCCTTTTCTCACTCCTCTTCTGAATTATAATACACAGAGATTAGCTTTTAACCTAAATTTCTAGATTAAAAAATGTAATTACTTTTAGAGATATTTGAGATGATCATGCATCGTTTTGGAGTCTTAATATGACCAAGTCATAAACTCGTTTCTTATTCTCTCGCTAATTATCCAATACACTAACTTATTTACGACAATACTTGTGATAAGTCACAATAGTAGTATAGTACTATTGTCTGATTACAATACAAAAAAACCAAAAAAAAAACGTCCGAACTAAAAAAAGCATATTGTCTGAAGAACGTAGACACAATTCTGCAGAAATGGATCACATTTAATGACTGTGTATACCTCAACAACTGTTCTGGTGTACAGGCAATTCAATGGTGTTTATGTGTATATATGCATGTTGATGATGTTTAAATGGGAATCAAAGAGTGGTGATCTACTGGCGTGGTGTTTAAATGGTGATCTACTGGCGTGGTGTTTAAAGGATCGAATCTCATCAATTACAAACTTCCATTGTTGACCTCGTAATTATAGTCTTACTAGGGTTGACCCCGTGCTTCGCTCATGCTTATTTACATTCATGTTTTATATAATTTTTTAGGAATTAATTTTTTTTTTAATTTCAAAATTTAATTTAATATTCGGTTTATGTTTAAAGTTGTATTATGTATATGTGTGTTTTGTTTTTTTCTCTTTATTAGTGTTTGTATATAGTAACGGTTTTTTCTTATTTATGTTATTAACTTATGCTGAAATATTGTTCTTATTTTTTATGTGTTTATATTTTGTATTTCACTACTGTGTGATTTTAATTATAGTTTTATATTTATTTTACATATACATTAATATTTTTAAATTTGTTTATATGCTATTTTAGGACTTATTTTCTAATGTTACTATAAAATATATGTTAGAAGACGTCACTTTTTGTAGGTATTGGAGATGTATCGTTTTTCTTTTACCGGCGTTATGCATTTGTTGGTGATGGGAGATTTAGAGTTGCAGGATGGAGACAAGGAAGGAAGAGAAGAGGAAAATGGCATGTGATTTTTTTTGTTTTGGTTTTGAGTTAATGGGGCAGTTGTGTAGAGGTTTTGGGTTTGTAAAATAGGGAGAGCTATCAAAAACCTAAAAATAAACAAAGAAATACCCAATACAATATCACACGCATATATTTTGGATAGTATAAATTTTTGTTTTTAAATTATTGAAAGTTATTTGACACAGCTTTGTTTAATTAGTAAGATTTTTAAATAGATGGGGTCTATTAGACCATCTGCATCAGAGACACACGTTTTGTGTCTTCCGCTTTTTTTTTAAAAAAAAAATTGATTTTTTATTGTCGCGACGAATCATGTCGCGACACGTCATCACTTTTTGGAAATACATTGTGTTTTGCGGAAGACACATATCTTGGATGCGGATGGTCTTAATAGAGGAGTTTAGTACTGATGTGGACAACTTAAAATGGGAGAAAACTCTCTTATTATATTATAAATTTATAAATTATGGCATACGTTTTAAGTTGCAATTGAATTACGGTATAAGATCCATGTTAAAAAAAAAAGGATTAAATGAGACACCTATCAGATTTATATATATTTATGATATAAAGATTTATGTATATTAAGCATTCATCCGATGTTTTAATCCCCAAAACCAAAAGTGTTCATCTGATGGTTTGATTGGTATTTGATAGAGGGTCGTTAGATTCGTTTATGAATTGTGATGATAAGTGGATGTCACTAAGGAGACACTTTGACGTGCGACAACACTATGAGGACGAGACAAGTATGACCCTTCAACATATTATTATAAGACTAATGCCACTTTACCCACTAACGTAATTTCATTACGATTATTAACAGAAACAATTCTATTTTTTTTTCTTATCAAAATAAAGAAAGTGCAATCGACGAACTATGGGCTATGGCGATCCAAACGTATCAATTTCGAGAAAAAACTAGCAAACAACTATTCAAAGCGTTTAGACTATATTTTCGATTTTTTTAATTTTAATCCATTTTTTATTCCAAACGCTATTATAGAGTAAAATCCTTTTTAATTTGACTCTATTGTCTACTTTAAAATAGAATTATAAACAATAATATTTTATATTTGGCGTAATATTGTTTATTCTTCCATTTTGGAGTGAAACTTTTTTTATTTATAATTTAGTCTTAATTTAGATTTCAGAAGTTCTGATCTTTAGATATAAAAAAACGTTCAAATTAGTCATTAACAAGTGAAATTTTATAAAAGCATCATTTTTTTTATAAAAAAAATTGTGAAAGCTTCAATACACTTGTTTAACTTTCTTTAAACTTGCAAAAAAATCCTGTTATAATATTGGAAACATATTTGTATTATTGCAAACAGTTCATGTACTTATGGCAGAAAAAATGTTTAAAAACTAGATTTACTATAAACAACAATTTTTAAGTTACCAATAAGTTGTTAAAACGTGTGAAAGTTTGAAATACTTATGAAAGGTTTAGAAAATTTGTGAAATTTTCCAAATTTTATAGAAGTTTCAGATTTTTTTAAAAAATATTCAATAACTTTAACCGAGAAAACGTGATGAATAATGTCACATTTGTTAGCACTCAATTAACAGTGGTAAGTGTAACACAAATAAGTTTATATCAACTGAAAAATACTGAATGCATATCGTATGTAGACAAATGAAGTTTTCAAAAGAGGCTGTTTAGCCAATTGTCTATATTTTTACTAGCTGCCTTTAGAGTTTTTAGCTAGAATTGGGTTCAATACATATTTTTTAAACCAAAAATGGGTTTTGGGTTTATGTTTTTGTTTGGGGTCTAAATCCAAAAATGGGTTATTACTTAATTAGAGCCAATATATTTGCGTTTTGGGACCTGTTGTTACTTGTTATAGATTCACATGATTTTACGATAATAAAGCATATATATTGTCTCGCAGTGGCACACATGAATAAAAAATAAATTGGTTACTAATGATTACTCAAAAACTTGTTCTATTTGTTAAATCAATAAAAACGTATTCATTTATCTTTAAAAACAAAATTATAAGTTTTTTTTTCCTGTTATGCAATTAGTTGTTTCTGCATCTATTTTGTGGGTTGGCTTTTTGCATGCGAGGTCTTCTCTATGTCCAAACACATACTGACTTTTTTTTGGTTTTTTTCATCTCGATTGCTTTTGTTTGGCATGCATGCATAAATTAATTATGGGAAAATCCACTATATTTGACATGAAACTTGGTGGGATTTCTTATTAGTGATAGTCCGACATGATTAAACTACTGATATAATTGTCATAATTTAAGTTCTTATATATAACTATATATAGTTTTCTCTATAACACCAATTTTTTTTATCAGAGGATTACATTTTCCACCTTAAACATGATCATTTTATGTCTTTCTTTTATCAAGTCACGCTTTTGTGCTACATAAGCTATATCTTCCTGTCTAACTAATGTATTTTCGTTGAGCACACTCACCTTAACTAAGTTCCCATACATTTTAAAATCATGTAAATAATTTTAAAATTTTATTTGCGTATTCACATAATTTGTTTTTTTTTAAAAGATAGTTGCAACGAAAAGCGTATAACTAATGATGAGGATGATCCGAGTATGTGTAAGTTTTTGGATAATGAAGCTATATTTGGGAATGATGATTGTAATTTTCAGGAAGCAGAAACGGACTTAATGGAGGCTCTACAAGATGAGGACCTAGTGGACTCATCTCTCATGAGAAATTAGTGAGGACCGGATTGTCAAAAGCCTACACAAAAGTTGCAAGAGATGAAATGGACAATGGTCAAAAGAAAACGCGCTCGTAGAGGCCGTGGTAACTATGGCTAATCCTCATCTTTTCCTCCTAATATAGTTTCTTGCTTTTGAAACTTATCTTCTATTTTCTCATATGTTTCGACCAAATGTATTGTTAATCTTTTCCCTTATAACTCTCTAAAAAATGTATGACTTTGAGTCATAACTGTAATTTATATTTATTTAAATTGCACACCATTTTGTCAAAAAACAAAAAAAACCGAAAGCGTATAATTTAATTTAATTAATAGAAAAACTACTACAAACACAATTCTACAACGGACAACTTCTTTTTACATGTCTTCATTGCTATCTTCCTCTGCTTGTTTTCCTCGTTCACGTCTGCGACTTGGTCAAAAAACAATAAGAGAACTTACATCTTTTCAACATTAGGCTCCATCGAAAAAAGGAAAGAAAAGTATTTTGCTAACAATTAAAGTACCAATGATAGTTTCTTAAATTTGCATGCTTTTTTTCACTGTTTTCGTGCCATAAATATAAGGCTGTGAAACAACAACATTGTAAAATTTATAACAATGATTCAAAATTTAATTGTTTTTGTAAAAGTAGTGAATTTGTATCTTTAAAATCTCTTTTGTCTGATCAATTTATATTTTGATTTGCCAAGAGAACAAGTAAAAACTATTAAAAAAAAAATGTAGAACGTGGGTGGCTGGATCAAGTTTTATACTAATTATCTCCTAACATTTTTAGATTTGCATCGAGTATTTAAGTTTCACAGAAACGTCTGAATAATCTCGAGACTGAGTAGCTCATGGATATAACGAGTTTACGCCCTTATTCCACACGCGAGTTTCTCTTCTACTAATATTTTTGTAGTCTTATAGAAGAAAGTATATATTACATGGTTGATGATGAGCAGTGGAGGCAATGAAGGAACATGAGGTCAGCTGATCCCATCACTTTTAAATTTTTATTTTATATAGCCAAAAAATTATAATATATATTGAAAATTGGTTAATATTCAATGGTTTGACTCCATTGTCAATTGGTTAATTTGATTTTGACCCCATTATCAATCACTCAATTGTTCGAAACTTCGTGTTCTATTTTTTTTAACATCATAAAACATTAAAAACTTGATGATTTATTATTATTATCTTTTATTATTTGAACATTCGTTTCTTTCTCAAATAATATTTTTAATAAATTTTTAGATTTGATTGTTTATATATTTTTTTTTCTTTTGACGGTGTTATTTCGTTCTTTTTTTGAATAAAAATATTCAAGTTTTTGATAAATTAGATTATAGTTTATATATTATATTTTTTGACCCCGTGAATTGTTTTTTTCTACCTCTGCCACTGATGATGAGTTTATGTCCGAATCTAAAATCCTTAATTTAGTTATTTCAAATGAAATGTCGTTCTTCTGATTCATTCAAAACTTAAGTGATCGAGAAATTGAAATAAATGTAACGTTAGAAGGAGAAACAGAATGTAAACAAACACGATTAGTGTGTCTGCCACAAACAAAAAGAGGGGGAAGTACATTACCATTTATATTGTTGTCTCTGTCATTAATGTTCATCATCACATTCTACGGCTCAAATGTCACAACTTGGAATCTTCAAAAAGAGAGAGAGAGAAACAATCGGACGCAGTTTTAAGGAGAAAATCACGAAATTTCACGTCGTTTTCAAAAGTGATCAGTCACGCTTATGTTCAAGCAGTGGAAGACAAATTAACGTCTCGTCTCTTTATACAAGACTTCATGTTCGTTATATGTTTATATCCAACCAAACGGTCACATGATTTTGTTATTTGTCGTCATAAACAAACACTCACTTTCATAATTTGCCTATTTCGGCTTTAATATTACACATTGAAATATTAACCCCTCTTCTCTCTGCTAAAAAATCTCTTACTCAGGGTTTATAAATAAAGTTATGCCATGGGACATGTATATAGTGCTACACATGGGAATTGATTTTACTGCCCACCTGTATCTTCTTCAGCAGCTTTCTTGTATTCTGGTTTAAGCTCATATGTCCCTTGGTTTGATCCTCTCTTATTGTACACGCATAGCTCGTTTAATATTTCTTTCAAAAATTGTGCTGGTTGGTCTGTTTCCTGAACCAGCTGCTTCAATGTCCAGTTGGGTTGGCCTTCGAATAGCTTGAACATTATAGCTTCGAGCTCACCACGATCTCTCCTCGTCCTCTTCACTTCGGTTTGCTTAACTGGTGCAGGTTTCTTCTTTTCCTGCTCATTCAGAGACAAACACATACTTCTACATCGGTAAGGCTGATCAGGGCATGAAAGATATAGACAGAAGACTGAGATTTCAGATCATGACTTGAAATATCCATCCTAAATCATATTTAGTCCGACAAATTCATTAACTTTTACCATCGCAGTGAATACTGCAAAGATCATTGAGAAGAGAATAACATTACCTTTGAATTGGAGGACACTAAACCAGGCATTCCAGGCAAGGGCCTCATATGTACTCCGCGATCATTATCAATAACCTTTAGTGCAAATCAAAGAAGAAAAAGCCTTGTATAGTTAGCTAGCAGTTAGAGCCCGAGAAGGACTTAAGAAGGAGAACAAACACCTAAATGCGCACGTAAAATACCTGTATCTGTCGGTTTTTAACCATGGATTTGCTTGTTCTCTCCCGACAAAGCCTTGCATATTCTTCAATGTCTTCGCCGTGTGGCTTCATGTCGAATTTGTGATCTATCTTTCCTTCGGCAGCTGGGTCAACTATAAGCTCGTTGACAAAACAGGTATGAAGAGATGCGTAAATCTCGCCAGCTTTTAGCCGGAGAAACTAGAGTAGCTGGGCTAGTATGAGATGAAACAAGCAAACGAAACAAGTAAAATCCAAATGAAAACCTCACCTTGATTGACTTCAGAAAAGACACCCATGGGAACAAAGTCTTTAAACATGTTCAAAGAGTAGCTCTTTGGCATGTTCCCAAACTCAGCACCAAACATCTCCATCTTGAACTGATACCATTACAGGGGAATAAGTTGAAAAAAGAACAACACAAACAGCACTAAACAGAAAAAGACTTCCCTTCCCTAAGCAAAATTTTGAAAATCAACCACATGGGTTAGTGAAATTCCCATGAAAAACTCAAACTTTGTGAACACTATAGATCGCAACCATCCGAAACATGAAGGTCCCATGTATATACTACATCATAACGGTATTACAAGTAATGTAATTTCAAGAATATAAACCCCTCAATCAAGAATCTAGGGTTTCGAAACCGGGTTTCAGCTAACACACACAAAATAGGAAACTCGCGAATCAAAATTGAAGATGTTAATCCAATACCTCGGGAGAAGGGTCGGTCCCCAGAAGATCAACGGAGAGAACAACCTTCGACAAACTAGGCGATTCCGAGGAAGAAGACGAATAGTAAGAAGAAGAAGAAGAAGGAGCCTGCTTCTCCCACGCCTTGGCCACAACTACAGGGCTCTTCATCAACCAAACCGGTCGGTCAGCTATTTCCAAATCGAGATCATGACCTTTACTTCGATCGTCTTCCATCGTTACTCAAATACAATCTCTTCTCCAAATCAAATCTTCTTTCTCTTCTCGCAGTTACTTCTTCTGAGCTCTGATCTAAACTCTGCTTCAGATTTTGTTTTTGTCTCACTCTTCGCGTTTTGACTATAACCCTAAGTCTTCTTCTCTACTCTGAAGCGGAGGTGAAAAAAAAAAAGGAAAGACCCGACCCGTTATTAAATATACCCGGACTGAATAATTGGGCTAAGGCCCATATCTAGTATCCAGAAACCCAGCTTTTAGTTTTCCCATTTTACTAAAAGCATTTTATTTACCCAAACTATGGTTTTATAACTTTATTATTGTCACACTTCAATTAAGATCATTTCTAGAATCATTTTGCAATAACTTTTTTTTTGTTTTCTTCACCTAAACGACGGCGATGCATTTGGTACGTATGACGTGATTAATATTCGTATATATGGACTAGACAAACTGTATACATTAACATATGTACAACATGCAAGGCCGGTCTAAGAATAATAAAGGTCTCAAGCAAATTTTAAATTTGTTGTCGTTCTATTTTTTTCAATTCAAAAATTTAATGCTATTTATCATGTAAAAACAATATAATTACATCAAATGTTTTTGAAAATATTCAAATTAGAAAAAACTAATACATTTAACGATAATTAAGTGTTAACTACAAGTTTATCAACAAATTTTAATTATTGAAATGTCAAATAAGAACAAAATAATAAAAATTCATAAAAATATATGCAAACATCAAGCAATAAATCATGATAAATGATTTTTAAATAAGAGAATAAATTATAATTTTAAATTTGAGATACTAAAACAAATATAATTTTTTTTTTTTTGTTAACTAGGAGGGGTTCGAACCAATGCCCTTGGCCCGGGACCATCATTTGCTAATATCTTGTGAGATGGCGTAAAACATTCCTCCCACCGGAAATCGAACTAGGAGAACAACAAGACCAATCCTTGCGCTTAACCACTAGTCCACTTCATCCGATGGTGATTATTAATTACCAACTATACCGGAGAATGTAATAATAAGACAACCTCCAAAAATATATAATACTGATTGCCTAAGTGAAACACTTCATTTTTAACCCTAAAAGTAACTACTGCAAGAGCACAACTAATGTTATAGTAATCTAGGGATCGAATCCACAAGGACCAAGTGTAACATTACAAGAATGCAGAAAGAAAGTAAATCTAAAACGAATGACAGCTGTTTGTGGTTTTGTAATTTCTAAACTAAGAATGACTATTAAAAACGATGTAAATTAAGATGAAAAAGGCGCTAGACCTATGGTCAATTCGCAGGAAACATGAATAACAGTTAAAATATCTTAAACATGGAATGCATTAAGAATCGTTCTAGAACTCAAACCAATAATAAGATTAACCTTTTCTCAAAATATTAATCTCTATGTTTATATCTATGAAGACTAACTCCCATTGAGTTCAAAATTCCTAAGCATGCATTCTAGTCCGATTCGATAAGTTCACAAAATACCTTAACATCATCTCTCGTTGGCTAAGGATATTTTGCCCATCTAGGTTTTTTTAGGTATTCTAACAAACACTTTCTGTGCGTTAAACATCCAAGAACTCAAACCACGAAGTCAGGATTCGTCTCCCCAAAGCTTACAAAAAACAATTGCCAAAAAGTCTGAAGGAAAACTAAAGTGTAGCCTTGGAAATTGGCTTAAATATGTATAAATAGGTTTAGGGTCGGATTTGGTTGAGTTAGGATGATTCCAAGGCAAAATAGAAAGTTAAAAACTGCATTTTTCGTCTATGAGGTGGATCGATCGATCCCAAGGGGGATCGGTCGATCTGGGCTTGAACCGATCGATCCAGAGAAGTCTGGTCGATCTGAAAAATGTCCGCAAAATCACTAGATCGATCGATCCCAAAAGTGGATGGGTCGATCTGCCCTTCCTTTCTGCACATGCTTCTTCTACTCGCTAGACTGTATTGTCTTCACAAAAATTGGCATAACATTTGATCGCACCGTTTGAATGACCTCAAACCACTTCCAACTGAAAGTAACTCAATGCTCTATCTTGCATCAAAATTTGAGCTCGATCCATCAGTGTAAAGTCCTTCAACGAACGCCAAATGACGTATACGCATGATTATGCCTCTGTATATGCTCATTTGTACCCAAAACGATTCATTTTCTCCCAAAATAATCTAAAACCTGAAAATCTACATTATAAAGAGAGAAGGGGTGCTCTCCAGCTTTAACACTTGTCCCCCCCTCATTGGTTAATTTTTTATTTCTCAATAAATTCAAGATTAAAAAACTCATAATAACTTTATAAACCTTCCAATTTCTGTTTAATTCAAAAATATATAAAAACATTTTCAACTTACTAACAATAATTTTTGGTTAAAGAACTTATTTACAATAATTACGCTTTTACACAATCTTTTCCAAATTCATTGTATTTTAAAGTATAAATAAAACAAGTCTAAATTCATGCTATTCATATATCTAAAATGTATCTACGAAAAACGAGAAAACAAAATTAACTTAAAACATTTAATATATATAAAGAAAAAGATATAAATACCCACTCAACGGTTGATATTATATTCATATAACAAATTTTATCTAAATTCAAAGTTATGTTAAATTGTCCTTTTAAATAAGTGCACATTTTTTTTAATTATGTTATTTATAAATTTTATCTTATGGCTGCACAAAACATAAATTTGGCTACTTTTTGGCATGCAAACAGTCTAACATATGAAATATTTATTTAGGATAAAAAACACGACTAAGAGGAAAAAGCACCGATAAGACATTTAACATTCATTCACCAGCATGTAAGCTATATTATTTACGAATGATGATAAATCACAAAAGAAATTATATGAGCTATGAAGTTATTCAAACCGTTAGAAGCGTTACACATAAAATTTTCAAAGAAAATTGTTATGCCATAAGACTCTTTGATGGTGATAAAGAATGATATGAATCAATGGCCGCATCAGAACATGGTGGTAACACATAGTGAATGGTTTCGAAGTTTGGGGGAGACAGATGCAAACACTAGAAAATAAGGCAAATAGATTATAAGAAGATGAAAGTCAAACTGTTTTATTTGTAAACACACATAGGCTCATCACAATATTATAACTCATTGTTTTATTTTATATATTTATTTTAGTTTAATAAAAAAGAAAATTGGAGAACACAAATTAATTATACAGTATAAAACAAATTCATCAAATGGCCTCTATCTCGAATTAGGTTGTATTCGTTAAACTATTTTTTTTTAAATCATATTTTACTAAACACAAATTAGAAAATATATATAACATATAAACAAGGCTCTTCCAGCGATGATTCGTTTTGGAATAGTAATGATCGCAGATTCAATCTCCTGAATTACAAGGGCCAAGATTAAAGGTTTTGGACGAGGAAAGGAGCATGAGAGGCGCTAAGGAGCCGAAGAAGAGGATTCTTAATCGAACGGCGACATGCCATCTTGCTTCAATGGGGCATGCGTCCTCGGGAAATGGGCATTACCAAGTGGGTCCGGTGAAGAGGAGTTTAATTAGGTTCGATTGCTAATCAGGGTCAGTCCCAGTAACATCAAGCGCAAGGGCAACATGTATTTACCGGTGGTGGAATAGTTGCATCGCCGTTCATGCTAGGGAACCAATACCATCCGGTTTATGTAACCATAATGTTGGGTAATCCAGCTTTAGCAGCAACAGCCGGAGGAGGTTACATGTATCCGATGTTGGCGAGTGTTCTAACCCATGGTGGGTTGAACCACAATTTGTTGCAGTCGAGCCAGATGGGTGGTGTTGGTGAGTCAAGCGTTGGTGATGGTCTATCATTTCTAGGAATGGTAAATATTCAGATGCTGGCAGCTCGTTTCATGGTTACTCAAACTATTCATGGCACGCTCTCGCTGTAACATCTTGTGTTTTATTGCAACGCATGTGCTCATATTGTAGTTTAAATGTCTTTGGATAAGCATATGTTGCATGATTTATAGTAGGAGTGTATGTATATGTCTTAATTGATATATATATATATATATATATATATATATATATATATATATATATATAATGGGTTACGGCTTCGTAGTAGTAATCGAAATATCAGATATTTAGCTGGCATGATGTCTCTCTGATCTGCATTTGTTATGAATTTTTTTTTTTAAAAAAACCAAAAAAAATTTACATAAAAATACCTGCGTTAACATGCGGGGACTCATCTAATACTTGATAAAATATTAAAATACTTAAAAAATATACTTTGACTCGATAAAATATACGAAAAATAAAAATAAAAAATCAGTAAAAACACAGTTTATCACCGATCACCAAGCTAGCGCTTAGGTGATTGATCCAAAAAAAATCATGGATGTATCGTGTATGTATTAAATGGATAACATAGAGATTGTTTGGGTTGGACCACGATTGTGCTGAAAAAGACACCGAGCTTAGAAATGGATGCCGCTTTCGAAGTTAACTAATCCATGAGAAACCCTAACCATTAATTTCACTCAGATGCTTAATGTACAAAGAGGGGGGGACCAACCTTATCTTTCTTTAAGGATTTTTTTTCTTTTCTTTTATTTCTGTATCGCTCATTTGATTACACTTCAAAGCTAAAACTAATATAATTATATTTTTCATTAAAACTAGACTAGAGGTTGGAGCCGCGCTATCAACATAACATTTGCTCAACAGCTACACGATTGGCTCGATGGCGAATAATATATATGATGGAGGTCACTATTTGACATCTATAGACATGTTGGAGGAATTCTATGATTTTTGTGAAGGGGGTTGATGAGATAAAGAAAGAAAGTGTCCTATCAATCATAATCGAGTTAGGTATAAGTATAACAGAGGTTGAGGATTCATTTCAAAATCTTGGTTCGATACTAGTCTCTAACTTTGACCGCAGACTTTACAATCTTACAATGATGTGTCGAGTATTTGGACTATCGTCACGCTTCTAGACTCATTAGTTTTTTCCCCTTTTTCCTTAACATAATTAATTAACAATTGACTCGCTAACTATCCTTTCAAACTTAACCTAACGTATTTTAATGGTAATTAATGACAATGCCTAACATTTGACCTGTGAGGATTGCTCTAAGTATACGTTCGTACCATCGGAACCACATGTATGTCATCAGTACGTAATAATAATAAATAAATAAAATACAAAAATGATTACAACTAGTTACAAAAAATTATGGCTAGATAAAAAGGTAACGCCAAAAGGAAACCCATAGGCTCATCCTATGAGGCTGCAGAGTTTTTGCGAAACAAGAAGTGAGACAGATTAAGCAAAGTATCAGAAGAGATGATCGTGAATTTTCGGATCAATCATAGTTATTGGAAATTAATATTTCTAAAAGTTAAACAAAATCATTTTCATCGAGAGAGAGACTGAAAGAAGAGATCACATGTCATGAGTCAGACACTGTACTGTTTTCGAGTAACTTCCATCTTCTCCTCTGTCATTTTTACTTGTCCTAAATGAAGCAATCTATAACAGTATAGTAGCTAATCATTATTATTATTAATAGTATCAGTTCACGCATACAAATTGAATATCATTTCACAAGGATAACGAAACCGATTTTAACTTCATCTATATATCAGTAAGTATATCAGTCATTTGTAGATGTGTGTATATATATAATACTACACGTTGTAAGAAAAAAAATATTAGAATATTAAATTGGGGATTAGGTACAGACGAATGATAGTCACATCCATGCAAGTAATAATCAAATAGCTAAAAATATCATAGCTCTGCAAGGGAGAAGTTTGATATAAATGCCCAATATTACTATCCGTTTACATTCATCTATGCCGATGAACATTTCACATGTTACGTACGTATTAACTCATAATTTGACGTTCTCCAAATAGCTAACCTTAGCGTCCTCTTATTGTAGACATGGGTTGAATCTAGATGGATTGACACGATATTATCTAAGTAATTAAAAACCATAGACTTATATATAAGGGTCCAATAAAAAAATGTAAATATTTGGCTTATTCAACTAGCAGACTCAAAGCAGAGAAAAAATATAAACAAACTAGGTTAAAGTTAATGCATGAATATGAATTTAAAGCCGCCCAGGACCTCTTTTTTTTATTTAACTAAACTTTTTCCATATTTTCCGAGATGTTATTAGTTATATATTTCAATTGAGAACAGTTTGATTTTACATCTTTAAGAAATTCAATTGGGTAATATAAAACTTGTTTAAAGTTTTCTTAAAATATGTTTTAAAAATAAATCTTTGATCAATGGAACACGAAACCTAGTTAAGTCATGTTTAGATCCGGCAAGCAAACGGAGAAACGGGGGAAAAAGCAGCTTCGAGCTCAACACCAACCAGAAAGCTAATTCAAAATAACACCCAAAAAATATAATCATTAATTAAAAAAACAAATAATGGATTTTCGATTTGACCTCTATTTTAAAAGTAAAATATAGCGCACACCAATAAAATAAGAGGGATAATTGGTAATACATAAAACTCCAACTAAAACACATTCAAATTGACACATCGATCCCACGCAATAAACCAAAAAAGAGTTGTAGAAATGGTTTCATGTATAGTAATATATATATAAACGAATAAACACAAGAGGAAACCGAGAAAGTGCAATAACCAAACAATAAAATAAAATACCAAACTTTATAACTAAACTAGATCATTAAAATTACCTCTCATTGATCTTCTTATAAAAAAAAAACGTACTCGTACGATGTGCATGTTAATCACCACTAAGTAACATACTAGCTAAGGGAGTTTTATCAAACTGCACGAACTTTTAAAAAGACAAAGACGAATACAAAAACAAACAACAAAGAAAGGCCTCTTGTTATTTTAGCGTTGTAAAGATGAAATAATATTCAGTAACTGAGTCTGAATCTCAAGACCTCGGAGGTGTGAAGAATGGCGTACCGGCGATGAAGGAATTGAGTTGAGCCGGATAAAGCGACGAAGGATCGAGAATTAATCCATTGTTGTTGTTACCAGCAACAGTAACCGCCGTTTTCAAAGCATTCTCTTCGGCATTGGTGGTTGTGGCAGTGGAGGCAAGGAGATTAAGTTGATGATGATGATGATGATGATCTTGATCTGGTCCTTGGTCATAGAGAATGCCTTTGAAGACATGTCCTCCAATGTTCACAGCCGTTTGATAAGCATATTCTTGATCATCTTCATCCTCTTCTATCGAGCTCACTCGAACGCATCGGAAAACCGCCGGTGAGCTAACTTCCGGTGGTAAGTTTTGACTCACCTCCAACCCTAAATTTCATTAATGATTATAAGAATAATAAAAAAATAAACCTAAGCTTTCAGTAACATGTTCTTGATTTTATATCCAGTGAAAAATCAAATCTTGAAATATTTACTGCATTGTGTTTACATGAAATCGATCTTGGATAAACCCTTTTATGTCGTCAGGTTTACCGAGAAACAGTAACTTAGAAAAAATAAAGCAGCAATATCCGGCGGACATCCTCATTCACACGCAAATGATGTTGTACTTCTCCACAAACACTCATAATTGAAACTTTGATACTTTTCTTGAAAATTCAATCAATTTTGTAAGCTAAATTCAGTATCATCAATTCGAAAATACACACAACATGATCAAATTTTACCTGGATTAGAATTAGCATTCACCACACGGGTATTAGCAAGAGCCGATCCACCACCACCACTATGGTCTTCATCATCATTTTCACCACTATTAGCTTCTCGTATGCGTTTAGCGTTTGCGTTTGGCGTTTCACGGCTGGAGGCGGAGTGGTGCTGCAAGGAAGCGAGTTGGGCTAAACGCTCACGGCGTTTAGCAGCAGGAACCCAAGTGCTCTTAACGTGAGTTTGACAATGAAAGCCTCGGCTTTTACAACAAGTTCTACATCTCATATGAGGACAATCTTTCTTAGCTTGATTCCCACAATCTTGACAATTCATACCTCCTTGTCTCGTCACCGTGAAACCTCCCGGCTCATGATCGGAGACTACGTTGAAGTATAAACTCCGGCTCCGGTTATTGTTGTTGTTGTTGCTGCTGCTTCCGCTTGGAACCATTCCAAATGAGTAGAAGTTCGAAGGAGCTGAGGCATGTTGTTGTGGTTGATGTTCTTGTTGTTGTTGTTGAAAATATTGAGGAGGCCAAATCTCGAAACCTTTGTTGGTGTTATAGATCTCGTCTTTGTAAAGATAAAGATAATTATTGCTCTTGTCTTGATGTTGATGATGATCCTTGTCTACTTGATGATGATCTTGCTTGTTGTTGTTGTCTCTCCCTCCTAGATGGAAGAATCCTGCCATTTCTTTTCCAAGTGATAATCCACATCACACACACAACACACCCCAAAGAGATAAGAAAGAGTCAAAATCTTTTCTTTGCTTGGAGAGATTGAGAGTAAATGATGAGGAAGATCGAGTTAGTTAAGAGACTGCAAACGCCGCCATGGAATTAGTCTCTCTTCATCATTTTAAGACAACACAATTTTGATCTCTGAAAGTGGAAGTTGCTGGGTTTTCTCTGTGGATAAAGAGAGAGAAAAAAGGTTTTTAAGACATAGAGAGTCCCATGAAGATCTTTTGCTTTGGGCACTTCACTACAGTTATCTTCCAGTTTGAGTGAATCCCCATCACATAAATATCACTCACTATATATGTTTAAAAGAAAAGAAAAAGAGTAGACAAAAAAAAGAAGATAAACTGACATTATTTAAAGTAAATTTTCTTATTGTTTTTTTTTTGGTAATTTTTTTTTTTTAATGGTTATCATGCCATTATGTATTTTTTTTTTTTTTTCATGGCCTCGATTGGAACATTATAACAGAGCAAAAAAAAAAATTGTATGTAAATTGGTTCCACTTTTTTTTGTATAAAAAGAACTAATATATCAAGTATACTTTTAATAGATTTTTATACACTAATAGTTTGAGGTGATCATATTTATTCTCTACATCTTTCATAAGTATTTTCATAATCCTTTATTACAATCGAAATACATGTAAACGACGAAAATTAGATGACACATTTGTTCTTAAATATATACAGACTAAAGTCATCGGTACTTCAGGATCCAAAATAGTATGCATGAAGCGTTTTTTATTATATGATCTATCCAAGGATTTACTTTTGTCGAAGGCAAAATAACCATTCGTCCTCGTATTAGTAGATTTTGAAATTTAAGATGTGTAAATTAAAAGAAAAGAATCTGTCAAAATAGTTTTTTTTTAAAAGGAAAATTAACTAGAAGAAAGAAAAAAATATAGCTCACATTTTAAGCTAATACTAATAATTTTTTTATCAATGGTGACTAAAATGCCACGTGTTAGAACAGGGAGTTTTTTCTCCACTCGTCCCTCCCCCGCAAAACCCTCACCACCGTTTGTTTATCTTTCCCCTTTCAATCCGAATTAGAATTATATGAAATTATATGAAAACATTAAAGGGAAATCTGAGAAAAAATAAATTCGAGGAAAAAAACAATAGAAAAAGTGTTAGGGGAAGTCTAACGTCACATTGCTTTGACATCTTATCGTCACGGACGGTCTTATCGTGAGGTTTACAGCTTAATCACGGCGATTAGACCTTCGTTGAGTTCAGTCATTGCCATATAGGGTCTCAAAGAAGAAAACGGATAAGACAGTGCAGATCAAATAGTTCAAACGGATAAGACAGATCAGACGGAACAAGTGCAGATCAAATAGTTCAAACGGATAAGACAGATCAGACGGAACAAGTGCAGATCAAACGTTTCAAAATATAATGTTGAATGGTGAAAACAGATAATAACCAGTCCAAAATATTGTATATATTTACAATAATCTAAATTAAATTGAAAATTGCTATTATGTTTAGAATATAATTATCTAAATAATGTAAACTAAATTCTTTCTACTTTTAAAAATAACAAATAAAAAAATAATAACATTAAATTAAAATTACTAATTTAGAAATACTATAATATTTTTTAGTTAATGTTGTATATGTATGCATTATTTATATATATATATATGTTATTAATTGCTAATATATAATTATATATATAACTTTTAGTTAGCATCAACATTACTGATAAAAAAAAACTATGCATGTTAATTAAGAAAGAGCAAATTATTTTTTGTACACCATTATGATTAATTAATATTTTAAAAGTAAAATAAAATTGCAGTACTTTGCGGAACTAGAGGAACCACTCCTCTTTACACACGTTTCATTGATCCACTAGCAGTACTGATATTCTCATATTTTACCTCTTTTTAGCATGCATTTTTGTTATTGTTTTGTGTCTCATGCATGTGTCTTGCATAGTTTTTATAGCATTTTGGTATTTATTAGAGTATTAGGTGTTTGCATTAGGTCATAGTGAGTCTTTGCATGCATTTGGAGTATTTCTAGGTGTCTTGGAGACAATTGATGATGTTTGGTGTTATGGAGCATAAGAGGAATGCAAAGCCCATCCGAGACGCCGGAAAGATGTAGCTGGACGAAGGCCCTCCGTTATGAATCAGTCTCAATGGTCTTCATAGGAGTTGTAGAGAAGTGAGTCATCTGTCTACAGGAGTTGGATTCAGGCCATTTGGACATTTGGAGTTATCGCGGATTTATTGAAAACGTCTCTGCCTGGCCGATGTAGAAAGTCTGAGGAAGCATCGATGCGTGGCATCGGGCTGTGGCCGACCGATGGGAAGCTCACAAGATCGACGATAAGAAGTCCATCGGCGTGCACTGCACCGATGCAAGTGACCGATGGAAGTTCTGCAAAATCTGAGAGCGCATCGGTGCGTGGCATCGGGCTGTGGCCGACCGATGAGACCTGTTAAAAACCCAAACTTCTTTAAATAATGAAAAACCTAATTTTTAGATGCAAGTTTTCTTCTTTCTAGAGTTGGGTTTTATCCCAAACTCTTCTTATGATGATTTTGGATGGATCTTCATCATTCATGCCACTCTAGTGAAGGATTCTTCAGCCTATCTTTATATTATATGTTTATTTAATCTTTGTTCTCTATCTTTATGTCTCTTTTTCTCTTGTGTTCTTCCTTGTTCTTCATGTTTAGGCTTTAGGCCCATTTTTGTTGGATTTTGGATTTTGCTTGATTTGGATGGTTTGATGGTTGATTGTTGATGCTTAGGACTAGATAAATATTTGTTCTCATGTTAGGAAGGATCTTAATGCTAGGATTGAATTGAAAACTCATTTTCTAGAACTTAAACATTTCATGCACACAAGGTGTTCGATAAAATGTCTAGAAAACTTCTAAGCATGCTTTTCATTCTAAGTGATCGGTGGATGCTGACTTTAGGATGAATTGTTGACTAAAATGGACTTGTGGTCAATTATGGATTATCTAAGTGATCGGTGGATGATGACTTTAGATGATTCGTACAATGATTAGTGTCATGGAAGTGAACTAATCTACTGGAAAGTGTTCCATGTCATAAGAATAAATGTGCATTGAATGTTTAGGCATCGTTAATCAATTGTCTTGATGGTTAGATGATGATGATTTAGGTTGATTCTTGTTAGGTCTTTCACTTAGGTTGACCTTAAAGCTAGTTTTGGATTGAAAGATCAAAGCTAGAGCTTAAGCATTTCACGCCCGATAGGTGTTCGATGAAATGCTTGAACCAAACCTTTTGTGAGCTTTTTATGCCTAGCCAATGAGAGTTGATGTCTAGGGTGATTAGTGAAATAAGTGGAATTGGAGGTATAAAGCTTGTTAATCATCTTATCACAAACGAGAGTTTGATCTTGATTTGGTGATTAACAAAGTGATTAGTGCCACGAAAGTGGATTAGTCATAATTGTGAATTTCATGTTCTAGGATAGTGTTTATATCAATCTTTATCATCATTGTTTGTTCATTAATCATCTTCTTGATAGTTAATTCATTTTCCAACACTTCTATCTTTGTTTTCTTTCTTGCATTTGTTTCTTTTCCCATAAATATAAAACCCAAAAACATTTGCTCTAGCTTAGGAAGATTCATGTATTCATAGTGTTTCAATCTTAACATCCGTGGTTCGATATCTCAAATACTACAATGACATGAGTGGGATTTGAGTAATTGACTAGTAAAAATCTTACTATCAAGTACTTGTATACCATGCTGAATGGAAACTTACATACGGTTTGTTTGCTTATGTGTTTCATCCGTTTTTCATCCGATGTTCCATTCAAAGCCATACTCTAAAATATAACTTTTTTTACGTGCGGTAATTCTCTATAATTTTTTTTTTTGTGCAAATTTTTTTTTATTCGTCTGTAATATATTTGGCAGTATATACAATATATGTGATAAATTCAAACACGTAGGGATTATTTTTGTTTATAAAAAATAATAAGACAGGTAAATAAAAATTTCAATTTATTATAGGGTTTTTTTTTGAAAATGTTATTTTTCAATTATATGTGATCGAATTTATCACCTGGTCAATTCTAGAATCTAACAAAAAATCAGTAATTCATGTTTTTTTATTTAAAAAATTCAAAACAATTATGTAGAATATATATCGTATAATCCAATTATACTTATCCTCTTCAGAAAACTAGCTATATGTGTTTCAATAATCAAACCCTAACCGGTGCAATAGATATGTCAAAAAAAATTTTTTAATAATAAACGGTTTTAAGAAATTGAACTATATATGTGTAATGTGTGATGTGGTTTAAACGATTTTTGCTGGACAGCGATCCCTACTCGGCTACTCTAAGGTTTAGGTCACGAGTCATTATTATTAGCCGACGAATGGATGTGATCGTCTTCCATCTTTACCCAAACTATTACATGAATATTATGTATTTTTTTCTGTATTTAGAAGTCTTAGCTCGTTCCAGGAAAACTTAGTTTTCACGTTCATATTTTCAAAATTTTGAAAAAATATTAAAAAAAAAAAAAAAAAAGAAGACGATATCAGGATCAGTTAACTCTTTTTCTAACAAATGAAAATAGAGCAAATTTATGCACCAAAATAACCCATATATATTATATATCATGACAATATTTGTAGTTGGATTGAGTAAAACCGTTAGTGGTTTTTATCTGAAACTAGCTACTATTAATTATAACATCTCCAATATTTTATACTTAGTCCGTAGTAATTGGCATACATTACATATTCCCTATTCGATATAAATTTAAAATTAAAATCACTAAAGACTTACTCTAGTGTCTCTGATCACGTGGAACCGCGTGAATTAGCGGCGCAATTTGCAATTGATAATGATAATAAAGCGCATTTGATATTAGATAAATGTTTTTAAAGTTTACATCTTTGGTGAAAGTTATTTTTAGTTCCGTGGCTGGTAAAGAGTTTATTTGTTTTATAGTATCTGGTTTGGATTGGGTTTAATTTTCAAAGAATATGAATTATTACATATTAGTGTAAAAAATTCTAACGTAATACATATAATTGTTCATTTGTTGTGTCGTATGTGTTAAAGATAAAGTATTTATTGTGAAATATGTGGAATCGTCTATCAAAAACATTATCTTTGTATAGTTTACCGACGAAATATCTATATATCATCAGATGAGTGGTTATTTTTAGATAAACTTTTAATATATTTTATATAACCTATGTATTATAACAAACTTTATTTTTAAAAATTTGGTAAAATAAAGATTTACAAATCAATATTTTCACCCCTTTTTTGACGTCAATCAATATTTTCATCTTATCGTGCGAATTGTTGACGAATTCTCATGCATATTATATTACTCATACATAACATAATATCAGGTCACGAGTGAGATTTGACTTCTCAATTCTTATAGCTAGATTTGATGAAATCGTATCAACGGGCCAATTAATACACAACCAATATCACAACATAAAGTCTTACCAATACAATCAGCTAGTAATGTTGAACGTGAAACCTATCGCTTACTCTCTTCCAAATTGGCGTATCGGATTTTGGATGTCAAAACCAAAATTATATACCATTACTCCATCAGTAATGTCTACATTTATAACACACACTAATCCTTGAAGATGAAATATACAAGTCTTGAAGAATTGTGAAAAAGTCCTAACAAAGTGGGAATGCATCTAAAATTAAACAGTTTATTTTTTTTTTAAACTAAAAAAAACTAAACAGTTTAAATAACCGAAAACACTATATTTTACAGATTATATTAACAATTGATTTGGATTTCGCTCCACATATTTTTGTTATCAAAAACAAAATTTACATTCAAAAACAACAAGTAAAATATCAAATACAGAATACGGCCTATCACGAACATGAACAGTGCCTATAAAAAGCTGGATTTTTCTTTAAATACTTAACATGACTAATATTGACCCCTAATATAGATATATAATGGTTGATCGTACGTATTAGTTTAGTTAGAGCACCCTTAATGGGAATCTCTTATGAGAGTATCTAATAATAAAAAAAAGTATTAAAATAATATATACTAATTTTTAATTAGAAGAGTCTTTAAAAATGGTTAGAACCCCACCTCATAGTCTCTTAAATAAGTCTCTACTTTTTTTAAAAAACTTTTTTAATTAAATAATATTATTTATTTCTTTAGTATTATTTTTTTTATTAGATATTCTCTCTAAGAAACTCCTATTGGAGATGCTCTTACCAAAATAAAAATAAAAATTTGATCGTAATCACTATTTTGTCTCTATTTGTAAATGTAATTATTAATACTTTTTAATTTAATAGAAAACCAAGGACCTCCTAACTTTGATGACTCGGGATCTTCATGATTAAACTAGTTGCCTAATGTCTCTTTTGTCTCTTTTTCTGTACTTGTTTTTTCCTTTCTTTTCTTTTTCCTTTGGTTAGCATTTTTTTGTTTTTTTTTAATCATTTTTGATAATTTGACGGGCTTAGTAGCTTTGATTTGTTTTTTTGGCTGATAGTATTTCTCTTTAATACTTCACTAGATTTTCATTTGCGCGCCGGCGCAGATTTTTTTTTTAAAAAAATAATACAATATTTTCATATCCTAGTCAGACCAGCCAGTCCGGTTATAGTTCTAAAACCTGGATTCAGACAACAATCCGATCCTGTTATAGCTCTAAAATCCGATATTATAAAATCTAATAAAACCCGTAAAAACTCAGCAAATAACTATGAACTGTACATATGATAGTAGGTTTTTTGCAAGTCCCAAATCAATTACTCAAATCCCACTCATGTCATTGTGGTATTTAAGATATCGAACCAAAGAAGCTAAGATTGAAATACTAAGAATACATGAATCTTCTTGAGCTAGAGCAAATGTTTTTGGTTTTTATATTTTGAATCAAGAAAATGAAATGCAAGAAAGAAAACAAAGATAGAAAGTTGGAAAATGAATCAACCATGAAGAAGATGATTAATGAACAAACAATGATTATAAAGATTGAATTAAACATTATCCTAGAACATGGAATTCCCAATTATGACTAATCCACTCCCGTGGCACTAATCACTTTGTTAATCACTAAATCAAGAACAAACTCCCGTTTGTGATAAGATGATTAACAAGCATTAATCTCCAATTCCACTTAGCTCACTAATCACCCTAGACATCAACTCTCGTTGGCTAGGCAAGAAAAGCTCACAAAAGGTTTGGTTCAAGCATTTCATCGAACACCTATCGGGCGTGAAATGCTTAAGCTCTAGTTTTGATCTCTCAATCCAAAACTAGCTTTAAGATCAACCTAAGTGAAGGAGATGCAACCTAAATCATCATCATCTAATCACCAAGACAATTAACAAATGATGCAAATGCACTCAATCATTGCTATTCCTTAGGCATGAGATCCATAATCTTGATTAATCCTATGTCTAGACACTAATCACTTCACTAATCATTAATCCCATTAGCAAAATGGTCATTTGTGGAACAACAATTAGCAAGCATTAAGATTTGTAACAAGATAAACCAAAAGAGTGCCTTAGACAACTAATTCCTTAGGCTAAGAACACAAATCCTTTGAATAATTGATCTTGGCATTTCATCGAACACCTTGTGTGCATGAAATGCCTAAGGTCTAAATCCACTTTTTCAAGCTAGATCTAGCATTAAACACATTAAACAAAGAAGGAATGCAAAGACCTAATACCTAAGCATCACAAATCAATCATCAAGCCATCAAAAATCAAGCAAACCAAAATCCAACAAAAAGGTTCTAAAGCCTAAAGATGAAGAACAATGAAGAAAACAAGAGAAAGAGACATAATAATATAAAACAAGAATTAAATAGATATAATATAAAGATAGGTTGAAGAATCCTTCACTAGAGTGACATAAATGATGAAGATCCATCCAAAATCATCATAAGAAGAGTTTGGGAGAAAACTCAACTCTAGGGAAAAGAAAGCTTAAAATGAAAATTAGGGTTTTTGGGTTTTTAAAGGAAAGTGGGCGACCGGGTCAACCCGGGACAAACCGGATATTGACCCGGCCGAAACTTGGATACGTCTTTAGTGAATCGGCCATAACTCTTGCACCTTACATCCGAATGACCTGAATCCAACTCCAGAAGACAGCCAACTCAATTTTCTACAACTCCCATGAAGACAACCGAAGCTAAACCGGACTGGAAACCCTTCGTCCGAGTTGATCTTTCAGGCATGTTGGGTGGCTTCGTTCAGACGGACATACTCTCAGTAAAGTGGCCATATCTAACGAATCACGTATTCGAATGACCAGAAACAACCTCCTGTAGTCAGATAACGCACTTGGCTACAACCTTCATGAAGACTTCAGATTAAACTGGGCATAGGAAAGTCTTCATTTGGCCTGATCTTTGAGACCGACCAGAGCCGACCGCGCTCTTTCGGGACGGTCGGATTTTCTTCTTCGGGCCGGTCGAAATCTCGGGGAATCCCTGTCCCAGGACCGACCAGAACCGACCATGCTGATTGGCGTCGGTCGGATTTTTCCCGGGGGAAGTTTTAGCTTCTCGGCCAGACGGACACGCTTTGGTAAATCTGCAATAACTCCCGAACCATATGTCCGATTGTTTTGAATCCAACTCCTGTGTTAAAGCTGATTCACTCCTCTACAGGTTTCATGAAGACCACTTGAGTTGATTCGGATCAGAGCGCCTTCGTTGAGATACATCTTTGCACTCGACTTAGGTCCCAATCTCCAAACTTGTCTAATTGCCTCCAATCACCTAGAAAATGCTCCAAGACATGCAAGAATGTACAAGACCTTATGCAAAATGTCCTAATCCCTAATTTAAGACCTAAATGCAAGACAAGACCATGATTATGCATGAAATCTACACAAAACTACACATGAAATGCATGATAAAACAATGCAATATATGAGTATATCAACATATTAATCGTTGATTCGGGCGGATCAGAGTTCCGTAATAATTCAATCAGAGGGTTTTCTTTATTGTTTTTATTGAGTCATTTAGATTTTACATTCTGGTACTTTATGATCTTTTTCCGTTTGTGAATAATAGTTTATCCAAAAAAAAATTACTTTGTCAGTTAGACATATCCTTTTTAAACATATTTTAGTGATCTGTTAGTTTTTATACTTATATATATATATATATATATATGTGTGTGTGTGTGTGTGTCGTGTATATATATAATTTCATTAATTGTTGATTGGGGTCGGACCGCATCGAACCGGGTTAACATATGGACCCGGTGGCTCGAAGGATTCTTCGGTTTGCTTCATGTGTCGGATTTCAAAACATTTATTTAATGTATTAAAATAAAAATTATAACATAAATGTTTTTATGATTTAAGTTAGAATCAGAAACTTTAGCGGAATTTAAACAATTTTGTTTGATATTTTCAACTTAAAATCTCTAAAATCTAATATGGTTTTCATCCGAGTTAAAATTTTAATCCAAATTGAGGGCGAGTGACAATTTTTTTTAATATCTTTTATGGCTTTTTTTATATTGTATGGAAATATATATTTATGGTATGACATGTATGATTTAAAATTAATTATTTTAGCTATCCAAATTTTCTGATCCATTTTTAGAATTTTGTTATTATGTGAATTTATATTACTATACAATCAATCTATATATTTATGAGTGTTAAAATGCTAACCCATTTTTTTAAACTGTCTCAAATCAGCCTATTACATTAGATTTTCTTACAAACAAACCCGTAAAAGACGGCGATTATAAAAACATAATTCTAACCCGCCCATCATATTACGGTATAATATAATATTTACTAATTTCGAATATTTAAACTTTTAAGATGATTGATTATGATAAAAAAAAATACAATAACATATTTGTTTACCATCTGTGTTATTATGGGAATATTATTTAAATTCAAATAATTATATTAAATCTAAATTAATATCTGATTTATTATTTTTGAAAATAATAACTAGTTTTCTGATTTTTGGTAAATAATCTAACCTATATTTAAGAAAATCTAAAATAATTTAAAATAATTTTTTAATTTTCGTAATTAAATTAAAATATAAAATATAACCAAAATTTAAACTTTTGTGATATCAATGTAGGGGTGTCAAATTGGTTGATCCAAACCAAACCAATCCATTAACTCATTAACTCATTACTAAATGAGTTATGGTTTTATCCAACTCATTAAGCAAATGGTTTGGATCAAACCATTAACTTATTATGTTAATGAGTTAATGGTTTTAATTAGTTTACCCATTAAATATTGAATTCAACTTGTTTTTTTTTTTCTTCCCTTAAGAAAGAATTCAATAAAAAAAAAACCTTCAAGTTGACATTAGAGTTGACTTTTCATTCCCGTCAAAATTGGATAAACTTATGAGATTGATTCTCTAACAAAAACGAGATTTTACATTTTTGGCAGAAAATAATATTTTATGTTTATTCTGGAAAAACAAGATTTAATGTTTTGGCAAGAAAACAAAATTTAACGTATTTGGCGGGAAACACAATTTCACTCTTTGGCGAGAAAATCGGATTTTACGTTTTTGGCGGAAAAACCGAATTTTACGTCTTTGGCGAGAAAACGAGATTTTACGTTTTAAGCGGGAAAACAGAATTTTACGTTTTTGGCGGGAAAACAGAATTTTCCGTTTTTGGCGGGAAAACGGAATTTTACGTTTTTGGCGGAAAAACGAGATTTTACGTTTTAGGCGGGAAAACGGAATTTTCCGTTTTGGCGAGAAAACGGAATTTTACGTTTTTGACGAGAAAACAGAATTTTACTTTTTGGCGGAAAAACATAATTTTACGTTTTTGGCCGAAAAACGAGATTTTACGTTTTTGGCGGGAAAACGAGATTTTACGTTTTTGGCAGGAAAATGAGATTTTACGTTTTTGGCGTGAGAGAGCTTCGTGAGAGTGAAAGAGAGATGTTATTGGTTTGGTTATGGGTAAACCATTAACCCATATTAACTCAACTCATTAAAACCAATAACCATTTAAACCAATAACCCATTATGATCCAAATTTCCAACTTATTGAATTAATGGATTGGTTTGGTTTGGATCAACTCATTACATTTAAACCATTATGACACCCCTATATCAATGGTTTAAAAGATTATGATTTGTATTTAAAATTTTATCTCCAAAAAATGAATTTTTAATTGAACAAAATTATTCTGTTTGAAAACAGAGATAGTTATCCACAAAAATATAAATGTTAAAAATTATCCATGATAAGAATAGATTTATATGCATTTTTTCGGTTTGAACACAAAAAGCCATTCTATTTTAATAGATTAGATATCCAAACAAAACGTAATAGACGATAGATGTCCATCGACTATTGTTAATGAACATATGTATATAATTAAGCTACTGACTCATTCAAGTTGGATATAGATGTTTTCAAATTATACCTTTAGAATATTTTTAAGAAAATCCACCAACAACAAAAAAAATCTATATGTAGTCATGCGTAGGCAATGAGATTATATAACATGTTCAAATGATTAACATTGTCATCCAACATTCTTTTATCTTTCTAAAAACACCACAAAAATCATCATTATTTTTTACAAAAATATATATATCGAATGTATCTATTTAGATTTATAAAAAAATGTGTATCTTTTGCGGAGTGGGAAGCTTTAATACTGTAAAACCAATACAAGTTTAACTAATGCTGAATCAATTTTAAACGTACTACAAAAAAAATTATGTTGAATCGATGCCACAAATTATATAGCCGAAAATCCTTGTGATGGAAACTAATTAATATTTATTATCAAATTGTGTTCATTAGAATGATTTTGAGAGGTGATATGAGATTTTTGTCACCTTCCACAAGTCAGCCAGAGAGTGAAGAAGGAGCAAAAGTCATCTTATAAGGATTAGCTCCAATTATTATTAAGTTGTTGTCTTTCACTCTCGAGCCTTGTGCTCACCTTTCTTCTCGCTGCATCTCTTCTCGCTAACAGTATTTTCCCGACAATCTTCTCAATGATTATATCTGTTATCTATACGTTGGGTATAAAAGGTACTATCTCCATTTCATTGTTTTAAAACATTTTTAAAAAAAAAATATATAAAATGTTTTCATATTTTTATGCAACTTTTTTTTTTCTTTTTTGGAGATTGTGTAACCAATTATATTATGCAGTTTTTTTTACGATTTGCTGAATTGTTGTTAGTTTATATATTAAATGATACTTTTTGAAAAAAATTAATTTTTTTAATATTTGTGCTTTTAGCCAAAACATCTTATATATATTATGAAACGGATAAAGTATTTAATTAAGTCGAGAGTTAAGTAGTTCATCTTAGGATTTGAATTCGAATCTGATCATTAGAAAATGGTATAAAGTTAAAAAAAAAACACACACACACACAAGATTTATAGTAGTTCCATTTTAATGTGAGAATTACGCTTATTTTTGTTTTCTTCATCTTGTTAACACACATAAAATAGAAAAATAAATAACCAAATACATAATTTTTCATCAGTCACCATAAAAATAACCAATTTATGCTTTAAAGTTTTCTATGTCAATCAGCTAAAATGTTCTTCAGCAAGTAGTAATTTATACCTATAAAAGGTAATTTTTCTTTTCTTTCTTTCTCTTCCTCTTCTATATGTAAATATAATGTATATATGTAAATACCTCAGGAAATATGAATCACGTTTAGTCGATCTCACATACAGTTAGGGAAGTAGATTAAAGTGAATGGATGGAAATTTGTTTTTTTTTAAATTACTATTAGGAATAAATAACATTTTTCTCCATTATGCCTTTGTGACCAGCATTTTTGCTTAAAGCTAAGTTATAATTATGCTCTTTCCGCCAGAAACGGGTTTTTGTCTTGTTGAAAATAAAGGAATGAAGTGACTCAAAGCGTCTTTCTAAAGCTAAGATATTAGATTTATTCCGTTAAGAATAATCTTTATTCCAATATACAACGCGAACAATACTTTGAAAATCAGACGAGGGAGCAATAAAAACTAATTTCTGGTTTCGACGATGTCCCAACTATTACTAACACATTAACATATTGAAACTCGCGTGTATTCACCTATTTCATACGATTTTCTATCGTATATACAAAATTTTATAAAAAAGGAAAAAAAAAATAAGGTGATGTGATTGTAACTGTGGTTCATGAAAACATGACAAGTTAAGTATAATAAGCAAGTCTAATTCTGAAACCCTAGGCGACGAACACTGCATGCCAATAGTAGAAACAGTACGTACGATCACGAGATCAAACTTATACGTACTTTACTCTCTTAGGATCCCTCCACTTGTAGGCACTAGCCCCTTGCCACGTGGTCCCCCTCCATTAGCTTTATGGGCCTCATAAAGCCCGTGGGGCCCGTCTTCCCATCCATGCACATGCTTCACATTAAGCTCTAGCTCTATGTGTGTGTATATATAAATAGTTAAATACTAATCTTATTACAAATATTAAAGTACATATAAACGTATAATATAATAGGCTATACTATATATATATGCCTTTTATTGAGAAGAGACCGGCCGAAGAAAAGACAGCGTTGTGGTCTCCACGAAGGTTACAAAGACTCATTGTCACGTGACCACCACCATTCTTCAAAGTCTTACAATATGTGTGTATTATATAGCTCACATGTATAAAAACGTTCATTCTATAGAATTTTGATAGTTTTCTATTTTTTTGTAGACCATTCACGAATCTTTAGCACTATACTCTAGTTTCAGGATAAATAAGTGAGTTGGCCTATTTGACCTATAGAATTTTGTAGTAATGTTCAGCATCAGTAATTCAATAGTAATCCAATAATTGTATGAAATATTGAAATCCATGGCGGGATTAACCTCGGATGGCCCAAGTCTAGGCGCGTTAGTGGTAATATTCTTTGGGCATAGCATCCGATAATTGTTCTTTGGCATGACTTCCAATCTGATGGGCCTAACTTTAAAGCCCATAACACATTTGGAATTCTTGTAACCTTTTTTTCCTTCCGCGCCAACTCATATTATTCGAGAGAGAAACTCATCAAAAAGTACCATAGATCCAACAAAAAAGTAACACTAACAAACTCATAAATGTTTAAACATACATTAGATGTTGTCTACCCAAGTTATAGTAGGCTAGTGGTTCTTATTTGTTGAGAAGTTGCCATGTAGACAGGCCCGGCTTAAGTGGGGGGACAAGGGGTGCGACCGCCTCAGGGTCCAATCCCGTGTCCTAATAATTAAGGGTCCCGGTTTTTTTAGTAAAAAAATAAATAAAATTTAGATTAAAAAGGGCCCATAAATTATTTTATATGTATTTTTCATAAAACAATTCTACAAAAACATTACACAAAAATGTTTTTTTTTTTTAAATTAGTATAACACCTTTGAAAAAAAAAATTAAGGGTCCAAATTTTTTTTTTGCCATAGGGCCCATAATAATATTGAGCCGACCCTGCATGTAAATTCAAGCCAGGAATCGATTTTCCGTAAACATATGATATCATATTTTTATACCTATTAAAAAAACCGGTGAATGGTCTACTCGATAGCTACACTCATCCTGGAGGATTAGTCGGATGGTTAAAGTTTGGATCAGCTCATGGTTATACAAAAAAAAAACATAAATGATGTATAGTGTGATTTGATTTTATATTGTTTTTTTTTTGTTTGATTAGTTTGTGATAGAATAAAATATGGTTGTTTTTGTATATCTAGAATATACTTATACTTTACATTAGTATTAGGAAAGAAAAAAAAAGTGTCAAATAGACCAATAGAAGAGACCTTTTTTATATATTACTAGTGTGTGATCCGCGCTACGCGCGGACGTGAACACAATTTTATTTTTAAAAAATTTGGTATAATATTATTTTAGTTTTATTAGTATGATTGTTAATGGATTTGTCTCTATTAGCTTAAGAAATGTAGATTGTTTATTCTTAAGTTTTTTTTTCCTTTATTAATTTTATGTTTATTTATGTATTTGTTTAGTGAGTGATCCACAATTTGAATTTTTTTTTTTTTGGTTGACTATTTATTCAATTAGTTGGTTTTTAAAAATTAAGTTTTGTCATTTTAAAATTTAGAAAATTGTATATTTTTTTAACCCAACTGAATACTAATAAAATAAATACTTCGAAATAGGGTTAGTTTTGTATACTCCGAAAGTTACTTCGAATACTAATAAAAGGAAAGTTAGTTTTGTGAATTTAGAATTCTCCGAACTTTAAAAAAAAAAAAAACTTCGAAATAAGTCACTGTATTTTTATCTATTTTTACCTAAAACCGAATACTAATAAAATGTTCAGAATTTACTATTATTCATCTTCGATGATCCAGTGTTGGTGACTACAAAATGAATCTAACTTTATTTGAAAAATGATTTAATTTCTATCACTAATTTACTATCAAAATCATCGTAGATGTATAGATTAATGAGAACATTTGAGATAATATGGGCCGATTTGAAAAAATATAAGAAATATGGGATCGAGCGTCGATTCAAACATTTAGAGAGAGAGAGAGAGAGAGTTCTTGTGAATAGGATTATCATGTAAAAAAACATTACCCACTGCTCTAAAACCATCGTCTTCTCCGATATCTTCCCACATCGCCGGTGAGATTTCACTTTCAAATTCAATCAGAAACGGTGTGATCCGCGCGGACGTGGTAAACAAATTTTTTAATCTAATGGTATTTTATTTTATTTGGTCTCGTAGTTAATTTAATTATCTCTATCAGCTTAAGATCTGTGTATTTGTTTTATTATTTTTTAATTTATGATCATCTATGTGTTTATTTATTCGATGGTACACATTTTTACCTCTTTTTTTTTCTTTGGTGATCAATTTTATGCAATTAGTTGAGTTTTTTAAAAGGAAGATATTTACATTTTAAAGTTGCATAATAATTTTTTTTATTTTGTTTCATGTGAAGTTATTATTTTTCGAGTGTTTCATGTATGATTTTAACCCTATTTATGTGTGCAATATGTTTGTGATTCCTAAATCTATTTTTCTTTTATTTTTGTTGAATATGATTTCCATATATAACTGATTGTTTGAAGTCACAACAATTGTTTGATTTTATTTAGAAAAAATATAATCCATAATTTATAAACACTAAATTCTATAGTTTTTCTAAACTATATAAATAAACGGATAAAAACTAAATTATTAAATTGAAATTTGTTTAGATTAATTCAATATAATCTATCTTCTATTAAGTAAATGTCTTTTCAAATTCTAGGAAAAATTAATGTATTAATGGATGGTAATTATTATGAGAATTGAAATATATTTATATCACATGATATATATTTTGCATATACAAAGCTTTTATTCATTTTTTTTATTTTTTTGTTAAAAATAATATCACAAAACACAACGATCTTAAATTTTCAAACTTAATTTATATTTTCGTGTAAATACTTTTAATACGTTTCTTAATTTTTTTGGCTCTTACTCTCTTTTTTCATAGTTATGTATAATTGCAATTATTATGTTAAGTATACCTTAATTTTATTTAGTTGTCTCTTTATTAGATGTAAAACTTGTCAACTTATATTTTGCTTTATGAATTTAGTTACATATTTAACTTATTTTTTTAATTGTTAGGATTTGTTTGAAATTTTAGTTTTTTTATAATATTTGCGATACAACTTAACCTAATTAAATATTTATAAAAGTTGAAATATATTATGATAACCAAATTTATTAAACCTGTTATTATTTCAAAGAACTATATTCATATAAGTTTATTATTTTCTGGTTTTATTTAGAATATGAGTAATACATTTTCAAATTCTTTTCATAATGTTAAAACCAAATTTATAATTAATATATGTATTTAGTTTGTGTATTAAATTTTTAGGATGCTGAGGTGGCAGCATGAGAAAAGAGAAAAGCTTTCTTTATATATATAGATATTTGTTTCACAAACTGTGTCATTTTGACACATTTCACATATATTAAAAAAATTACTAAAAGTTTCATATTACCTCTTATTAATACACTAAATAATTTTTCTCTATCTAATTAATACACTAAAACAATAAGGTCAAAATTAGATTTTTGTTCAAAATTATGCATTGAAAATATAAAACGACACTCTTTGTGAAACAAAATTAAAACCTTAAAATGACACTTTTTATGAAACCAAAGGATTATAAAAAAGAGTTAGCTCATTTGAAATGAAATTTCTAGTGGTGCCCATATTTCCTCTCTGAAATCTTCTGGTTGTGTTCCATTCTCACAGAGCTCGGCATCACCATATCAACACCACTAGTCACATAGTGTAACAACTTTGGAGCAATATATATATCAAACCGTTGTTTCATTCCATATATAAAACACATCGTGTTGGATTATCACTTTGTTCGAAATCAGGTGTAATCAGATTCATGGGCGGATCTAAGTACAAGGTGGTGGGGGCAACTGCCACAAGTAAAATTATAAAATTACTAGTGTGTGATCCGCGCTACGCGCGGACGTGAACACAATTTTGTTTAAAAAAAATTTGGTATAATATTATTTTAGTTTTATTAAAATAATTGTTAATGGATTTGTCTCTATTAGCTTAAGAAATATATATGGATTGTTTATTCTTAAGTTTTTTTTTTCTTTCTTAATTTTATGTTTATTTATGTATTTGTTTAGTGAGTGATCCACATTTTAAAGTTTAGGGAATTGTATATTTTTTAACCCAACGGAATACTAATAAAATAAATACTTCGAAATAGGGTTAGTTTTGTATAATCCAAAAGTTACTTCGAATACTAATAAAAGGAAAGTTAGTTTTGTGAATTCTCCGAACTTAAAAAAAAAAATACTTCGAAATAAGTCACTAAAAAATAAGTCACTTCGAAATAAGTAATAAAATGTTCAGAATTTACTATTATTCATTTTCGATGATCCGGTGTTGGTGACTAAAAAATGAATCTAATTTTATTTGAAAAACGATTTAATTTCTATCACTAATTTACTATCAAAATCATCGTATATGTATAGGTTAATGGGAACATTTGAGATAATATAGGCCGATTTGGAAAAATATAAGAAATATGGGGTCGAGCGTCGATTCCAATATTTAGAGAGAGAGAGAGAGAGTTCTTGTGAATAGGATTATCCTGTAAAAAACATTACTCACTACTCTAAAACCCTCGTCTTCTCCGATATCTTCCCCCATCGCCGATGAGATTTCACTTTCAATTTCAATCACAAAGAGTGTGATCCGCGCACGTGGTAAACAATTTTTTTAATCTAATGGTATTTTATTTTATTTGGTCTCATAGTTAATTTAATTATCTCTCTCAGATTAAGATCTGTGTATTTGTTTTTGTTTTTTTTATTTATGATAATCTATGTGTTTATTTATTGGATGGTACACATTTTTACCTCTTTTTTTTTCTTTGGTGATCAATTTTATGCAATTAGTTTAGTTTTTTGAAAAGAAGATATTTACATTTTAAAGGGAAGATATTTACATTTTAAAGTTGCATAATATTTTTTTTTAATGTTGTTTCATGTGAAGTTATTATTTTTGGAGTGTTTAACCCTATTTATGTGTGCAATATGTTTGTGATTCCTAAATCTATTCTTCTTTTATTTTTGTTGAAAAAGATTTCCATATATAACTGATTGTTTGAAGTCACAACATTTGTTTGATTTTATTTATAATAAATCTAATCAATAATTTATAAACACTAAATTCTATAGTTTTTCTAAATTATATAAATAAACCGATAAAAGTAAATTATTAAATTGAAATTTCTTTAGATTAATTCAATATAATCTATCTTCTATTAAGTAAATGTATTTTCAAATTCTAGGGAAAACTATTGTATTAATGATAGGTAATTATTATGAGAATTGAAATATATTTACATCACATGATATATATTTTGCATATACAATGCTTTTATTTTTTTCTCCTGTTGTAGTTACATTTATTTTATTTTTTAAAAATAATATCACAAAACACAACGATCTTAAATTTTCAAATTTAATTTATATTTTTGTGTAAATACTTTTAATATGTTTCTTAATTTTTTTGGCTCTTATTCGATTTTTCATAGTTATGTATAATTGCAATTATTATGTTAAGTATACCTAAATTTTATTTATTTGTCTCTTTATTATATGTAAAACTTGCCAACTTATATTTTGCTTTATGAATTTAGTTACATATTTACCTTATTTTTTTAATTGTTAGGACTTGTTTGATATTTTAGTTTTTTTTATAATATTTGCGATACAACTTAACCTAATGAAATATTTATAAAAGTTAAAATATATTATGATAACCAAATTTATTAAACATGTTATTCTTTCAAAGAACTATATTCATATAAGTTTAAGTTTATTATTTTCTGGTTTAATTTAGAATATGAATAATGTCTTTTCAAATTCTTTTTATAATGTTAAAACCAAATTTATAATTAATATATGTATTTAATATGTGTATTAAATTTTTAGGATGATGAGGTGGCATCATGAGAAGAGAGAAAAGCTTACTTTATATATATAGATTCAATTATATAAGAAAATCTATGATTTAATTGGTTAAATGAGGTAAGTTCTTTTATATTCCCCCGCTCAATTACAAATGCCCCCCACAACATTTACTTTTTTTAGAATTTTTACTTTCTTTTTTCTCTCAAAATTTAGGTTTTCCATTAGTTTTTCATTTGCTATTAAATTGTAATGCATTATTTCCTTAAATTTTTAAACAGTTTCCGAAATCTGCATATTGCCTTTTTATATTTCCTTTTGTTTGATTTGAATAAAAGCTTTTGATTGAACTGGATTTAATAGTAACTAATATAAATTTCTTAAGCAAAATAAAACGTATAAATAGATTATAGTTTAAAAAAAATATTATTCTATATAAAAATCATATTATATTATGCCCCCACTAAAAATAAATTATGGCGGAACTGGTGAGATCTCCTTAGTTCTATATATTGTATTTTATATTCGGCTAAAAGGCTAAAGTTGTTCGTGCATCAATAGTAATGGCCGGAGTATGAGCGTAAATGGTAATATGTTTTGGGCTTTACATCCGAGTCGTTCCATTCGGTTAGACTTCCAAATATAAAGGGCCTATGTTAAAAGCCCATTATTTGTTTGTATTTCTTAATTAAACATCAAAACGTTAATGTCGGTTTGCTTAATTTCGTTTTACTCCTCCGTTTTAGATTACACTTGTAAGAGTGCTTTTTGTTTTAAATTAAGTATTGATTTACATTTTCAATACAGAATTTTATTTAAAATTTTGGTTTTAATTTTATTATTTTAGTGTGTTAATAAGAAAGACAAAATTATGTTATGTATTAATAAAGAAATATAATAAAAAAATTTGATATATGTAAGAGTTTCTTAAACGACACTTACAATAAAATAGAAGGAGTACTATCGTTTATTAATATCAAACGTTATGAAAATAATTTATAGTTAATCTTTTGGTAAAATTCTATAAAAATATCCCAACTAAATTTTGATAAGTTTTTTAATATCCCAACTATTTTCATGTACATAAAAATACTCCAACTAATATATTTTTCCATTATAATACCTCAATTTTTAGATTTGTGGCCATTTAACACATCCTATTTAATGAAAATATAACTTCCATTATCTTTTTATTTTTAATAATAAAATATTAATATTTAAATAAAAATTAAATTAAAATTCCCAAAAAACTTCAAAAATCCCATAAATTTCCAAAAAAAATCTAAATGTAAGGGAAAATAATTTTAAATTTTAGATAAAAATAGATTATATTTTAATTTTGAATCTTTGAACTAAAATTTTCTAAAAACTAAAAAAATACTAAAATCCAAATTTATTTGATAGCTGACAAAAAAGATTATGGAAAATTCCATAAAAATAACTCGAGTAAATTTTGATAAGTTTTATCATTAAAAAAACACACATTATTGTTGTCATTTATCATTAAAAAACTATTTTATTTTACAAGAAATAATATAAATCAAATAGGAAAAAAGAATGTCGAAATTAAAAAAAAAAACAAAAAAACCAAAAGTTTGGGTCAAATTAAAGCATCGAGAAAACGAGAAGACAATTAGTATTTAATTGGCTAAAAAAACGTTAATTTAGAGAAATAAGATTCTGTGGCTGATCCTCCGGAAGATATTACCTTTTTCAATATTTCATCGACTTAATAGAGAAGCTTCTATTGTTTCTTTGCGTCTCTGATGGCGTCTCACTGGATTCCTGAAGATGATTTTCGTCTCAGAAAATCCATCGAGGTTTAGTCTTCACGAAACCCTAATTTTCGACTCTGTGTTTTTTTTCTTTTTCCCTACTAATCTTCTTGATTTCAAAACCTTCTACTGTTTGTTTTGTCTTTTCGTATCTCGCGTTCCCGTTACGAGTTGATGTTACTGGATTTCGAACTGAAACCCTAAAATACTGCAGCGTTTAAACATTATCTTGAATTCTTGATTATCTTTGTAGAATAGGTGGCATGCTAGCTTGTGTCCCAAGTCATCCGATTCTTCTTTGATCAAACACTTGATTGTATCAACTCTTACGAGTTTTTAACTGTTTATTCGCCGATTACTAAACGTTCCCCTGAATTCTCCATTAATCTATGATAGAAATATTCTCTAGTTAAATCCATGATTTGCAAATTTTCTAATGATTGATTAATGGAGTTTAATTTTCTTGTTATAATAGAATGGAGCTTCTCTAGAGTCGCTAGCGAAAGGAGCAGTCAAATTCTCTCAAAGATTCACGCTTTCGGAACTAACAGATCGATGGTATTCTCTTCTCTACAATCCCCAAGTGAGATCTCTATCTTCATCAATTGGATTCGATCTCGAACACTCAGATCAATTCCTTCCACAAAGTCATCATCATCATCATCACACAACACCAGTCAGGTCTCAGTATTACACGGCGCGTAAGAGGATGCGTTTGGAGGAGCCTCTTAATGTTGCGTTTGGAGGAAACGTGTTTGGTGGTTCTGATTTCTTAGATTTGCAGTTTGATGATTCAGAGATTGAAATCCTTAACAACTCTTTCCGGGAGATTATTTTTCCACTAGATGAAGATTGTGATGATGATCGAATGGCGAATCAGTTGTTAAACATCAACGATGGACAGATTCAAGAATTTAATGTTACTGACACAACAACAACGACATTAGAACAGTTTTTTCATCAAGAAGAGTTTCAAGATTCTCTGTTTCAACAACCCAATACATCCTTCAGTGAGACAACATCACAGTCACATCAGCAAGTAGTCCATGATCAAGCAGAGACTTGGAATGCTCCAGAGTCTTATCAAGACTTGCCGAACAAACCAGAGGAATATTGTCATGAAGCTATGCTTGATCAAGCAGAGACTTGGAATGCTCCAGAGTCTTATCAAGACTTGCCAAACAAACCAGAGGAATATTGTCATGAAGCTATGCCATTGTCTAAATTGGATCCACATCCAGAAATCAAGAACGGTCTCTACATATGTACTCTAAGCGAAGCGTTCGGTGAGATTCCAAATAATGATGATATCAACCTGCAACTGTACAAACCGAAAGCTCGAAACTCGATTAATCCTTCTTCATTACCATCATTGAGGAAGCATATGAAACCACCTCTGCCTCCAACCAGAGGATCATCATTATCACAAGTTAAAGGTAATGACTTTATCAACAGTTATGGTATTGGAGATTGCGCTGTTACAGAACAAGCAAGCTGTTCTTCTGCATTCAAAAACAGCTATACCGAGAAAGCGACATCTAGTTTTACTGCAACAATTTCAACATCACAACAGCACTCTCCAGATAAAGACATCTGTGAACAGACTTTAAGTGCAGAGATGGACATAGACGCTTCAATGTCAGAAGAAGAGGAGAATCATAATGAAATTGAGAGTGATGAAGATTTGCCTTCCTTTTCAGACGTTGAAGCTATGGTATATAAACCCACCCTTACAAGTCTGAAAATTATGGTACTTTTCTTGGTCCAATTTACTGAAACTGTGTTTCTTTTTTTGAACCAATCAGGTTCTTGACATGGACCTTGAACCGATAGGTCAAGACCGGTACGAGTTGGAAGGTAAGTAAATAAGATGTCTCTCAAACTGTAATTTTGCCATTAATTTGTTGTCTTGATAAATTTAACGAAAAAAGCTAAACTGATGATTGTGTGTATAGCTACAAGATATCGAAACGAAGAAATGGCGCGAATGCTAATGAGATTAGAGCAGAGTTCTAAGTCTTACATGAACCGTATCATCGCTTCTCATGGAGCTTTTGCTATTCTATACGGAAGCTCTAAGCACTACATTACCAAACCAGAGGTGATTGAATCTTTTCTCTTGAGTTGCTTAATTAGAGTAATTCATCGATTTAGTTGAGTTTTTTTGTATAAAAAAACAACTTTGTAACATTTCAGGTGTTACTTGGAAGAGCAACTGGAGAATATCCAGTGGATATCGACTTAGGAAGGTTAGGGTCTGGAACAAAAGTCTCTCGACGACAGGTAATGAACGGTCATTTAATCATATTAACATCAATTGATTGATTTTTATACGGTTTTGATGGAAAGTTTTTAAAGTGTGAGTTTGATTGGATTTCAATGAAATTAGGCTCTAATCAGGTTGAAGCAAGACGGTTGTTTTGAAATCAAGAACCTTGGGAAGTTTTCAATATGGATAAACGAGAAAGAGATTGAACATAGAGAAATTGTTAATCTCAAGAACAGTAGCTTAATCCAGGTTTTTTTTTTTTTTTTTTTAAACTTCTTTTTTCAATGATGGGATCAAGAAACCGTAAGTGATCAATTTCTTTTCTTTTGCAGATACGAGAGATGTCGTTCGTATTCGAGACGAACGAGAAAGCAGTTAAAAGATATTTAGATGGAATTCACATATAAGATCATCTATATAATAGGACGTAGCAGAGACAATATGTTAAATAGTTGTATGATATTCGAAAACTTAACACGTGACATTTATCCAATCAAACGTTGAGTGATTGAAAAGTTGGTTTCTTTTCGTTGTTTTTTTTTCGTATGTACGATTATTTTACGAAAATATAGTTCATGTATTAGCATTTTATAAAAATTGAAAAAATAAAAAATATTTTGTGTACTGTTCACACGTTGATTTTCCGGATGTAATTGTGTACAGTACTATGAAAATCACGGATCAATAACAAGTAGAGACAAAATCGTTTTTTCAACAAAGAAAATATTATTTATTTTTCAAAATTTGAAAAAAGTTATAACACAAAATATATTTTGATTAACTGATTTTTTATTTTTATCCTTTCCTTTCACTTACAGTGGAAATATCAATAATAGTGAATATTTTTTTTTTTTTGAGACGTTCAATAACAGTGAAATTAAAAGGTGAAAAAAACTAAATTCGAATCAATTCGATGAGGATCTCTGAGTGTATTGATGCAAATAATGGGCAGTGTAGTGGACTTGATAGATGGTGATTGATTGGGCAATTTTTGTTTTTGAGGTAATATACAAACCCCCTCTCTCATAGTCTGATTTAGATATTTTGTACTACTAGTCCCATACTCCCATGACGATGTAAAGATAGTATCGAAAACATTTTCAAATGCTATATTTGTGAATAATAGTGCCATTATCACTTTTAAAACATGATTTTCTTAAAAATAATACGGATTCACCTAGAGTTTTATATTTATATTTATATAGATTATTGGTTTCTTTTCCGTTTTGTTAATTAAGCTCTTATATTTAAATATAATTTTTTTTAAATGTATTTTTAGCTGTTAAACATAATTTTTGTTTATTTTTATGATGGTAATTATAAATAATTTTTATATAATGTTGTTGTTGTTATTTTCATTTAATAAAATGAGGTTTAATTTGATAATCTTAAAGCATTCCGTTCCTTTTCATTTCGCTTAAGGTGGTACTTTATTTCTTCTAACTAATCCGATGACCTCATTTAGTTACCTCCTAGTACTAGCAGTGGCGAAGCCATCCACAAATTTTATCGGTATCAATTTATTTTTTAATAAAATATTATAAAAATATTAAATATATTATTCAAATATTATATTTTTAAAATAATTAATATTTATTAATTCTTAAAAACATTAAATAATAATATATGTTTTTGTCGATAATTAAATAGTAATCTAAAATAGTTAAGAAAAGAAGTGAAAGTTTGATGAAACAAAATATAACTGAAAATGAAATATCATGTACGTGAAAAGAAAATAGTTCAATTATTTTTTTTGGAAATAGAACTTAGAAGTGGTGGATTGTTAAAAAAAATAGCAGAAACACACCAAAAAAAAAATTAAATGGTAATTGAAATAATGGGAATTGGTCAAGCTGAAAAATGGTAATAAATTTAAAAGATCATGAAGTCAATAAACATATCAAACAAATATTACGAGAGTCAATAAGCTGATTTTATAATATTTTACCAATTTTTTTAAAAAAAATTACAAATAAATATTTTTGTAACATAAATCTATAGAGGTCATTTGAGCCCCCTCCCTAAGAGCTACTTTCGTTACTGAGTACTAGTCAGTTTAATCTAATTAATCTTAGTGTATATATATACGTAAAAGAATGTTGTTGATAAAAAAAAAAAAAAAAAAATTTGTTGATAAACATATTGTTGAAAAAATCGTGAGTTCCAGCTGTGACTGCGATGGACACTTTCCTCGCTTCGGACTATTTTTGCATAAGCAATTACGTATATGCATACATATAATAATACTATTTTCGGTTCATCCTTCAAAAAATATGTTAAAATAATGTAGAGGCATATTCATATACGTTAAATTAATGAAAACTCCCCATAGTGGTCCAATAAAACCATTAAATTCGCTTAATAAAAAAACACTATTGAATCGCTGTTAAGAATCGAGAGGTTTCGATATTGTCCTCCCCACCTTCTCTGCCCATTCAGATCCAACTAATTCCCTTTTTTTTAATTCTTTTTTTTTTACAGCCCCTTATTTTATTCTATGAATGTATAAATAAACCAACAACCAATGGGAACGTTATATGTCATGAAAATAAATAACCAAAAAAAAAAGAAGTAGAACGTGTAGGTTAATTTTAATCAGAAATGGGTGACCGAGTCGAACTCTAAGTGTGGAGCTTCGAACAACGTACGAGAGACACGAGTCGGGTCACATGACGGACCAAAATCTTAGCCACGTGTTGTCTCTCTTCTCTGTACATTCTTTCTTCTACCTTCTTTTGGAGGACTCTCTTCTCTGTACATTCTTTCTTCTACCTTCTTTTGGACTAAACATCAAAGTCTTATCTGTTGAAATTAGTTTCAATGTTAAAAGCAAAACAATGAATGACTGACTATTTGACATCATGAAATACCTAATTCAGAAAGTTCTTTGTGATTACGTAACATCATCCATGATTACAAAAATACTATATGAAATTTGACCCAATTTTATTTTTGCCATGATCTTATGATATTTGAAATGTTTTTCCGCCATGATTATCCACTTGCTAGTTGCTAAATATAGAGTACTTGAGACTATGAGAGTGGGGCCCATCTTGTTCCCTAGATCACATTCACAAAGTTATACTTATATAACTAATCTTAAAGTAAACTTGCATTAGACGCTGTTTACATGGGAGAGACTGTATGTATTATGTGCTCTATATCATATAATATAATTATATCGATTTTAAAGGAACAGTCACCAAAATTCATACTGCTGCATTGCATCTCGATTCAATATATCCGTGTATCATACAAGTTACTTACAAACAAATTTGGGGTCGGATCATACAAGTTACTTTAATTTCCTGATTGGCACATACTTCTTAAGTATACTAAACAAAAACTACATTGATGGTAACAATAGCATTTTATAACAGTTACTTAGTCAGGGAGGGACATTACATGAGAAATATTATTACAAAGATCAGCTTCGAACATTAAATTGAGATCCACTCGCGGTGAAGGGCCCGAAGGCTGAAGGGATTTTTAAGGTGGACTCATAATAAAAGAATACTAAAATAGCTAGAAACATGGATTCATAAAAGTATAACTTTATAATATTTATAATACCTATATAATACTTTCCACTAAACCAAAAAATAATTAGTATGATACTTGGCAGGCTTCTATATGGGTTTAAAGTTTCTTTTAATCAATCATACGCCTTTAGTTAATTGTCGAATCTTTTTATGCTTTTGTATGCTACTTTTTCAAGATTAGAATTTAATAATTTACAAGATACGGTGCTACTAGATTTACACTCCTGACCATAAAATTAAAATTCGTTACAATCTTTTGTTCTTACTTTATAATGGGTCTAGATTTTAGAAACTTATCCTTCACATCTATACAAACCAATTAATTTCTTCTTAGAAACCAATTAAGGTTTTGATCATATTTTTTTTGTCTCCAGTTACTAGCTATAATTTACGTACAAATAAAATTTTATGTAATATAGTATTAGTCTGATCAACTGATTGTGATTTATTATCTACACAATTATTTTGAAAAAACTTGAAAATATAGTTAATCTTAGTTTGTTTTTTGTTTTTGATTGATGGTGAGCTTTTAGAACTCAAAAAGGTGGAATCTATAAGTTGTCAAAAAAGGAATGAAACATATTTTTATGTGTTTAATTATTTACGTAAAGGAAAGACCCACCAGTCAACTTGGTTGGATACCCGCGCTTCACACCACCCACCGATCAGCATCCACGTCCAAGGTAAAGTTTTTGGATGGCTTCAACCATAATCTGCCAAACACAAAGATTACATACAATAATCAATATTGTAAACATATAACACCTATTTAACATATAGCTGGAAATTGCATCAAGGTTTATCTTCATCCTCTGTTTGGACTTATTAGTGCCTGACTGCATGAGCTTTACTTTCTTTCTTTTTGAACAACACTTTCATTGAAAGTTAAAACCGATTACATACGAGATATATATAATTTCATGAGCTTTACTATAGATGGAATTTCAGTAAACAAGAGACCAACCGGCTATAACAAAGGTAGCGTTATATTTCTCATTCGCATTCCTTGAAATATTAGTGTTGACTCTGCAATTTCATGCTTTTAGGGGACAATCCATAGAAAAACAGCGTAGTATTATCTTCCATATAAAGTTATTAGATGATATGATAACAATGCACATGCACGTTTTCGTTTAAATATACAATATGTTTAACAATATATTTTGATGTTTGATATATTTCTAAGTATGCACATGTGATTATTGAACATTGTTAGAAATCTCATATCCTTAGAACATCAATCAACTCATTTACTGCTAATTAATTTCTAGTTACAAGATCACAAAACTTAACATGATAGTAAAATTTAGATACATGCTAGCGCAAAATCAATCCGACTCGAAATTGGTTGGATCGATCCGACTCGATTGAGATTTCATCTCGAAGATTTAAGTAATGTTCCCGTAGGTATTTTAATGTCATGTTTCTAAGGTATCACTTTAGTTATTATTATATTTATTTATGAATATAACATATAATTTAGTGGTGGTTTATGTTCGTATTATTAATTAATGTGGTACCATCTATTTAATTCCACAAATTGTATGATGTTGAAAAAAATATATACAATTTTTGAAATGTTCACATTTCTTATAATGAATTATTAATTTTTTTTTTCAGCTCAACAAACTGAATTATTCAGTCAATTTTTTTAAGAGTTAACTAATGTTCACATACGATGTAAGCCATTGGGGTTATTAATGGGTTAGAGTGAGTATATTCGTCATTTTTTGTTTCATTATGTGAAATAATATTTGTCTATAATAATGTTTGTTTTTATCAAGTTGTCTAGACTCTAGACATCTAAAAATTCCATCAGGGGATATAAGACGGTTAGTGAAGAAAAAAAAATGGTAAACGGAACCAGAATAATCAGTAAATATAAAATATAATGATTTAGCTAGAGAGGTATTTTATTCAAAAAGTTGTAACTTTGTTATACAAGTAAAATTCTAATGTTTGTTTAATGCAAATCTCATACACTACCATTAGTTTACTTCAATATATATGGTTTTGTTTCTTTTGGAAGTTTATAATTATAAATGGGCAGAACTAACATGGGGACTCCCTCTCAGTCAAGCTCTCTCTCATTATCATCGCTGTGTTTTATTTTAAAAATGTGACTGGAGAAATGTAATGGAAAAAATATAATCTTTTTTTTCATATAAATCTTTTCCATTATATAATATAAAATCGAAATACAAGAGTAGGTTACGGTTTTAATACACAATGCTGGCGGAACAAAAATATATCTCCGAAAACAAATTCAATGGAAAATAAATTTTCCCCGAATACAAAACCATACGAAAAAAAAATAAAAGTACTAAAAGTTTACTAGAATCGATAATGAAACAAAAATACTAAATCAAACCGCTGATCGGAAACTGACTTACAATCTAAAAAAGTAATAATCTAAGAAAGTAATAATTGTTATAAACTGTAATATAATATATGAGGTGTGATATGTTTTATACATATATTATGTGTATAAAAGAGAACGAGTGAGAGGAAGAAAGACGAGTTTGAGAGGAAGAAAGACGAGTTTGAGAGGAAGAAAGACGAGTTTGAGAGGAAGAAAGACGAGTTTGAGAGGAAGAAAGACGAGTTTGAGAGAGAGAGAATCATATTTTATTACTTCTTTTTCTTTTGGTCACGTACAACATATTAAGTGAATAAAATATTAAGTCGGTAAAACAAATGAAACTAAAACAATATTAGTGTGGATAATTATCCATTTTCAACAATAATTAGTTATATAATTTTTTCAGGTTAGATACTTCATGGCCATCTCATCTCAAGTAAAACAAGAACTATTTTTTTAGTAGAAAAAAAAAAGATATGATTGAGCAAAAAGAAAGAAGAAAATGATGATATTTACATAAGCACCCTCTTATATTACTTGATATTCTCATTCCTTTTATTACAGAACTCCATAAAATCTCACATCTTCTCTCCTATCCTTTTCAACAATTTCTCTCTCTCTCTCTATATCGTTAATCCATCAATTGATGAAGATCAGGTGCGACGTCTGCGATAAAGAAGAAGCGTCGGTGTTTTGCACCGCCGACGAAGCGTCTCTGTGCGGCGGCTGCGACCACCGAGTCCACCACGCTAATAAACTCGCCTCCAGACATCTGCGTTTCTCTCTCCTCTATCCTTCTTCTTCCAACAACTCCTCTCCTATCTGCGACATCTGTCAGGTCTCTTTCCATTTTCTTGTCAAGATTTTAAGACATGGGGTTTGATTATCGATTTTTCCGATCAAATAATCTGAGGTTTTCTTGGTAAACTGTAGGAGAAAAAAGCTATGTTGTTTTGTCAACAAGATAGGGCCATTTTATGCAAAGATTGTGATTCATCGATCCACTCTGCGAACGAACACACGAAGAAACACGATAGGTTTCTTCTCACAGGGGTTAAGCTCTCTGCGACTTCATCTGTTTACAAACCCACTTCAGAAACTTCTTCTTCTTCAAACAGTCAAGATTGTTCTGTCCCTGGATCATCAATCTCTAATCCTCCTATCAAGAAACCTCTCTCAGCTCCTCAGAGCAACAACTCCAAGATCCAACCTTCTTCGAAGATCGATGCGGCTGTGAATCAGTGGGGATCAACAAGCACGATTTCAGAGTATTTGATCGATACGTTACCTGGATGGCACGTTGAGGATTTCCTCGATTCCTCTCTTCCTCCTTTTGGTTTCCTCAAGGTTTGTTCTTCTCTCTCTCTTGTCAAGAAAGATCTAAAGTTTTGAAATTTCTTTTGTTGGTCAAGATTTGATCTTTTTTAGTAACTTCAGTGACCCTTATATTTGATCCTCTGCTTTCATTTCCTCTGTTTACGTAATATCATATCATTTCAGATCTTGAGATATAAAAGAGTAACAAACTTTTTAGATGTGGATAGATCTTTTCCTAAAAGGAGTTTTTCTTTTCTTGTGGGTTTTCTTTTCTGTGATTGCAGAGTAGTGATGATGATGGAGTGTTGCCATATATGGAAGCAGAAGATGACAGCACTAAGAGAAACAACAACAATACAGTGTCACTTCCATCTAAGAATTTGGGAATTTGGGTCCCTCAGATTCCACAAACTCTTCCTTCTTCATACACAAATCAGTACTTTTCTCAAGACAACAACAACATTATCCAGTTTGGGATGTACAACAACAAAGAAACATCACCAGAAGTACAGACTTATGCTCCAATACAAAACATGAAACAACAAGGACAGAACAAGAGATGGTATGATGATGGTGGCTTCACTGTCCCACAGATTACTACTTCTACTTTTACTCATCCTCCTCCTCTTCCTCTTCCTCTTCCTTCTAACAAAAAGTTTAGATCTTTCTGGTGATTCACATGGGTTTTTTCTTTTGTTTGTTTGTTGCCCTTTTGATTTCTCTGGACTTCGATCTTGATAGAATTAGGTTTTTTTTGTTTTTCTTTTTCTGGTTCTGTCTTTTGTAAATTTTGAGTGTGATTGAGGTTGCGGTTTTAATCTTTGTAATAATCCTATATTCTCTTTTGATTTATGCAAATGTTCGTTCTTATCCTTTATTGCAACTTTTCATGTAATAAAGGCCCATGACTTATTTTGTGAATCACGGAGCAAGACTTCTCCTGTTTTTGTGGAAGCAAGACTTCATATACGTTATTTTTCCTTTCTCAAGTAAAGTAAGTCAAAATTTAAAGTTTCAAATTATATCCTCTGACAAAAACAAAAATTTATAGTTAAAAAAAAAAAATATATATATATATATATATAAATATTTTATATCGAAAGTTTAGATGAAATTTAATTAGTATATAAGAAGTATCAACTAATCTATTTATTATTAATTGATTTTAAGTTAGAAGTTTATGAAATTTAATACGATATTAGAGTCTAAATTAGACAGAGACGAAAGAGAAAACCCCTACCATTTAAGTAGTCGCCACCACAATAAACTCTGACGGCACAAAAGACTGCTGCCGCAGACCACAACGGATCAGAAAACCTCCGCCGCGAGCTCTTTACCTCCATATTGAAAAAATCGAAACATGAACCTCCGCATAAACGCAACAAATCATAAAGCCTTATGTGTTAGCTCTGCCGTCCCCCAGTAGAGCTGGAGAAACATTCGGCGGTTCTTCTACTAAGAGCGCACTCACCACCACACCGCGACTTCAGATCCACATCACTATGTCTCGCCAAACTAGCCGCTCAGATCTCCACGAACATGAAGCCACCGCAGAAGCTCAGAGAAGAGAAACCTCACAGATCCGTAGGGACGCAAAAGGAGATGAGACCTCTCACGACACCAACGAGAGCGCCGACCACCGGAGAGATCCTCTGAATCGAACCGAAAAGGATTCGCCTCTTCTCGTCTTTAAGAGTTAAATTATTACAAATAAGATAGCTAATAGAATATGTTGTCGATCTCAAAGTATTTATTCAATTCGACATGAATCAGAAAAATCATCATTTCGAAAGAAAGGTATGTTAGGAATCTCATATCATAAATGTTGATAAGATTTAAATACTACATAATGGATAGGCGTTCTATGGTCTTTTCTGACTTCGCCGCATCAGGTTTGCCGTTTTATGAAGTTTTGTTTTTTTTTGGTTTGAGAGGTGTTTCCTCTTTGTTACATGAGGAAGTTGATTATTGATGAATTGGCCGTGGATATCCTTGCTAAACCTCTTTCGCATGATCTCCTTTTTTTTTCTAGGATTTTAACTCCGAAGAGAATTTGTTTTCTACCGACTTTTTTGTTGGATATTGTTTTTTTGTTAACGCTTCATTCATTTATTCACTTAAAAAGGAGGAAAACAGAGTACAAACCTAGAAGAAAAAAAAAAAAAAAAAAGTACCAATGGGAGGACGGATTGTCATCTTAAACAAGGAAACTCCCAATAATCATAGAAGCAGCTACCTCAAGCCATAAATTGTGAGGATAGATAGAGGGATAGACCAGTTGGATATTGTTTTGTCGGTTTTATTTTTCTTTTTTAAACGTTTTGTTTCGTGTAAAGTTCTATAAATTTCATTACTAAAAATCTAGATGACAAAAAAGACATCTTTTTCATTTTCTGCCTCCTCATTTCCCATATGGGGATATGGGAAAGGATCGTTTTTGGATTTGGTTGGTATTTATTTAGTATATATTTGATAAGCAAATATTATATACTCCCTCCGTTTCCAAAATCTATATTATACAAAAACTAATAATGTTAGATCTATAATTTATATATATTACAGATTATATAATTTTATACATTATTTATATACTTTTATATAATTTTATAATCATTA